>JASDQU011026529.1:8778-31760 GCA_032191745.1 Picea mariana
ACTTTTCACCTTTGGTGTTCATCCAACTCGTTAATGGATGACTCTATTCATTTACATCTTTTTCAATGAACCCTCACAGGTTTTGCTGCAAAGTGGTATATAGAATTGCCATGAGGTTTCTTCTCTGACTTCAACACCCTAGCTATGGCTTTCCTCACACACTATCAGTTACCGATTCGTTATGACATGGGGACTGAGATTTTGACTTCTTTCAAACAAAACAAAGCCACTCATATATCCGATCACATTCATGAGTGGTGACGGCGACGATGTCTCATTAAACTCGAACTCCCCAATCAGTTGCTGGCAGAATGGTTCACAAAATCATTTGTGAACAACATCGGTCATGACATCGCCATGGGTGGAGTAGTCACCGATGAGCAGGCCATAAGTCGAGCTCAATACCTTGACCTCATTTATTCACAAATGGGAACCATTTACAATTTACTATCTGACTTGCCTCATCCTTCCACTTCCGCCACTTCAACTACTCCAGCTGCCTCGCATGCAGCTGATGGTGTGATTGGCACTTTCCAGGCCCAACCACATTCCACTTCAAGCACCAACCCTAAACCTGCTTCTTCTAATGTTCAAAATTCTCTGTCTCCTACCCCTCCCACTGACAAGACTTCTGAGGTAAATGCAGTTCAATCTACCATAGCCTGTAAAAACAAATCCAAAAAGGGAAGGGGTAAGAATAAGGAGGACAAAAATACTTCTCAAGCAGAGCAAACCAAAACTACCCCTGTTGATGATCGGGATAAGCGCAAACCTCGATACCCTTGTCTTATCTGTGGTGATGATCACTACACGAAGGATTGTTCACGACGTGTCGAGGTCACTAAGTTCCTTCAAGGAGCTCCAAAACCACCTGCTCCAGCTGTTTTGTCCCAACCCTTCCCATCTCAACAACAGGCTCAGTTGGTCATTAATGACCAACCCTCATCTTCTACTACATCCTATGTTTTGATGTGTACTGGTGATTCAAAGCAGAGCGACATTGCACTCACTACTCGAGCCAAAGATTATTCTCCCTCTAAAGAGAAGGTTGATGATCTGCTGCCTTCCTTGGTACAACCCTCTCCCATGACTCCACCTACCAACGGTCCTCTTCATCTTGAATGACTGAGCCTCGAAACAATTCATCGACCCCCCCCAAAGGGCGTCGTTTGGAAATCAGCTTTCAATCCTCATGCTTGTGCTTCCCAGAACTACAACATTGTTGAAGATCTGGCCCAAGCACCTTCTGCAATGTCAGCCCTCGAAGTCCTTCAAAGTTGTCCTACACAACGGAAGGCACTGTTGAAATCTATCAGTGGAATCGATCCGACAGATATGAATTTAATAATTTTTGACTTGGAAGATCACATTCCAAGGTTACCCCCTCAACTCATGTTCCAGATCCAAGTGATTATCTTTGAAAAAAACATTTGTCGAACCGTTATCGATGAGGGTGCCTCGACATGTGTCATGTCTCTTGCTTGTTGGAAAGCCATTGGCTCTCCCCCTTTGAACGAATCCCAAAAAACTCTTAAATCCTTCAATGGCTTCGGTTTTAAGCCCTACGGTGTCCTTCCTTCATTTCCCATCATGTTAGAAGGCAAAACGGTCCAAGTCGAAGTGGAAGTATTTGATGCTCCCCTTGATTACAATCTTCTTCTTGGCCGCAGCTGGATCGATTCCATGCATGCAGTTGTGTTGACCCTTTTCTGTGTGGTCCATTTCCCACATCAAGGGAAGGTCATCACCATCGACCAACTAGCCTTCTTTAACTCCGACACTCGTACTGGGAAAGTACCATTGATCGCTAAAACCCCACCAGGTTATGAGAATGTCGGTGTAGGCCTTCTTAAAGACTCTTCGTTAATGGGTACTTTCCCCATTCCACTACCCGATGTTCCACGCTCCTCTGTTTCATCAATCAACATGATCTCCACCTCAATTCACGAACTTCCTATGTCTCATGACCCCTAGATAGTACCTGACCCTGGAGATTATCTTCATTATGGCGACAAAATGCCATTAATTTTGGTTGAATCCGCCTATCAGGCCATTCAATTGGCAACCCCTTCTACCCCCTCTTTTGGTGAGTTATCTCCAGATTCTTTTCGTGTCATTTTTCCCACAGACGATATGATCATGTCTGTTATGGAAGACACCCCTTGGGATGATGGACATCATTGTTCCATCCTCTTTCTGGAGCAACATACCATTGAGAACTATCAACGGATCTTGACCTCATCGACCGTTGTTGTTATCTCCACCATTCCCAAGTTTGCACATGATGTGTTTTCTGAAGGGAACTTAATAAATATTTCACCCACTATTCCCCTTGACATCTTCATCAAACCTAAAATTGTTGAAAATGTCCATATCAGAGCTTCGTGTTCCTCTAACAAAATTGTTACCTACACATCCCTTTTCAAAGAGTTTTGTGACATCTTCACCTGGAGCTATGAAGAAATGATGGGTTTCGACCCTAAGATTGTGATACACAAGATTAAGACATACCTCGACGCTAAACCTGTCCAGCAACGCCTTCATCCAGTTCACCCACGTAAAGCGGTGACTATCAAACTCGAAGTCGAGAAACTTCTTAAAGCTGGCTTTATTTATCTGGTGGCTCTCACAGACTGGGTTTCCAATCTTGTCCCGATCGATAAGAAACAAAGCATAATTCATGTATGCGTTGATTATAGGGATATCAATAAATCTTGTCCCAAAGACAACTTTCCTACCCCCTTCGTTGATCAAATTGTCGATGATTGCGCCGGAAGTGAAATCTTCTCTCTGATGGATGGTTTCTCCGAGTATAATCAAATCAACATTGTTCCTGAGGATCAACATAAGACCTCTTTTATTTGTCCTTGGGGTACTTTTGCCTATCGAAAACTCTCTTTTGGTCTCAAGAATGCTGATGCAACTTTTCAACGCGCTATGCCTTATGCTTTCCATGATATCAAGCACATTGTCCAACCATATCTGGGCGATTTACCCACTCACTCAATGCACCGAGTCGATCATCCAACCCACCTCTGAGCCATTTTCATCCACTGTCGGTTCTACCATATACATTTGAATCCTCATAAGTGAGTTTTCTGCGTGGAATCCGATCGACTTCTAGGTTTTATCATTTTGCGTCAAGGGATCCAGGTAGATGCTTTAAAGGTTGAGGTGATCCTTAATTTCCCTCCTCCTTCTACACTTTTCCAGTTACAAAGTTTGCAGGGAAAAGCAAACTTTCTTCGTCGTTTTATCCCAAATTACGCTGAGATCACTCGTAGATTTACACGGCTACTAAAAAAGGGTTCAGAGTTCGTTTGGGATACCATCACCAACAATGCTTTCGAAGCTTTGAAATTGTCCCTGACGTGTGCTCTGCTTCTCTTTCCCCCTGATTATAGTCGCAATTATTTACTCTACCTTGCTGCTTCATATTACACCATTGGTATGGTTCTCATCCAAGAGGATGATGCTAACGACGAACATGTTATATACTACTTGAGTCGAAGTATAACTCCTACTGAAATCAAGTATTTACATGTCGAAAAACTGGCCTTGGCTACCGTCCAAGCCGTCCAACGCTTCCGGCACTATATCCTCTCGTGCAAGACTACAGTGATTTCTCACTACAACCCTATGCAACACATTCTTACATGTCAATTGCTAGGGGGAAAATACTCCAAATGGATTGTGATACTCCAGGAGTTTGACTTGGAATTCGAATGCGCCAAGTCCAAGAAGTCCTTAGTGTTTGCTGAGTTGATATGCGACTTTCCCTATTCTGAAATGGAAAATGTAGCAGCTGATTCATTACCCGATGAATCCCTTTTCCTTATTAGCACTGGTGATCTTTGGTATGGTGATATCATTATATATCTCCAAACACAGACTTTCCAACTTTCCGGCCAACATTGTCTAGTACTGACCGACGTCGCATATGCTATCAAGCCCATCAATACATTATCCTCAGGGATACTCTTTATCATCGGGGGATTGACTCTGTTTTTCGACGCTGCCTAACGTTCGACGAAGCCAAGAAAGCTCTGAATGACTGCCATTCTAGAACTTGTGGTGGTCCTATGTCTGGGTATGCTACTACCCAAAAGATCTTACGAGCAGGGTATTTTTGGACTTCTTTATTTAGCAACTACATAATCACCATTCAAAAATGCCATGCTTTCCAGACCTATAATCAGAAGATACAGTCACATCCCGCTCCTCTTCACCCTGTGGTCTCCATTGGTCCCTTTGCGAAATGGGGCATCGATTTCATGACATGTCACCCTCACTCGGTCGGGGGGCATGGATACATTATTGTAGCCATAGATTACTTTACGAAAKGGGTCGAGGTGATGCCGACATTTGAMAACACTRGAAAKACCACAWMATTATTCATTTTTAATCAYRTCATAGCTCRTTTTGGTGTTCCCCAAGCTATYGTCAYTGATCAYGRTAGCCACTTTAGAAAMTTCATGATGTCCGAACTTAYTGAAAAKTTGGGTCTTCGCCATGATAACTCAAYRCCCTATTACCCACAAGCCAAYGGCMAGGTCRAAGCAATTAACAAAGTTCTCATAAYTATGCTCCGACGAATGATAGGGATTCAYAAAACAAGTTGGYACACAATGTTGTTTTCGGCATTGTGGGCTTACCRGACATCCKTCAAGTMYGCTACTRGGTTTAYACCTTTCYGRTTAGTCTATGGTTTGGAAGCYATTCTCCCGATTGAATGCGARATACCCTCTTTAAAAYTAGCTGTTRAACTCCTACCAAACACTTCTAYTGAGGAAGAACGTCTATTGTATCTTATGCGATTAGACGAAACTCGACGCGATGCTACCCTAGTTATAGAAGCTCAGAAAAAATGTGTCAAGGCCCAATACGACAAACATGTCAAGCCTCGCATTTTCTCCGAAGGAAATCTCATTCTCCTCTATGAAAAAGATCGAGATATGCTAGGAGATGGAAAATTTGAAGCCATGTGGCGAGGTCCTTATATCGTTCGATGAGTTTTGGAAAAAGGAGCTTATGAGTTAGTAGATTACGATGGTATCCCTTTGAGTGAACCCAGGAATGGGTTGTACTTGAAGAAGTACTATGCATAAAATCACCTGTGCATGAGTACTTGTATTTTTATTGTATCATACTGCTTGTGTGTTACTATAGCTTGCTTTTGTCATTAACTAGTCTCTGCCATTACGTGACCTTGCATTTGATTTCTAGATGTCGGAGTCTTCACTACCCTATATTGGCTTCGCTGATGGCACTAGCCGTAGTACTCAGAACCTTGCTTCTGCTGCATGGGCAATTTACACCCCTACAAACGAACTTGTCTCCTTACGAGGTGTGTGTCTCGGCCGTGCGACCAACAATATTGCAGAGTATAGTGCCGTTATTGAATTGTTGATTGATGCTATCTTGCTCAGAATCTGTCATTTGGTTGTGCGACTCGATTCGTAGCTTGTAGTACTACAGTTAAGTAATGTCTATACTATTCGAAGTCCTACTTTGTTACGGGTGTATTTGCGAATTCGCCTCTTGAAACGTTATTTTGATGATATTGAATATCAACATATTCCTAGATGTCTAAATACATTAACTGATGCATTGGCTAATTATGTATTAGACAGACATTTGTATCATTTATAAATCAATCACATCAATTCACACAACACAAGATAAACCGGTAGAAGATGTCTGTATATATAACGATCAAAAGAGTTTTTTAATGGTAACATATGACTGCCCGGGCAACCCTATGGAGCATTCAGCCTATGGACTCTGACACTCCTACTGTGTGATGCTGATGACGTCGTGGAACCTCTCCAAGAGGCATATCTAGAATATCTGCTATCAAACCCTCTAGGTTTTGTTCCACTGCTTGATAATCCTCAGCGTCCCATTGTGGCACTGGTGCCACCTCTCCTCGCTGCTGAATGGGAGAAGTACCAGGAGGTTGGTAAGGTCCCACATTTGTGTCATCAAAAAATGAATTTTGCATTTAGTTTTTGGACGAACATATATAAAACAAAAAAACATTTGCATATGATGAAATTCACAAAAACATTTAAAAAGAAAAAAAATTGTGTACTTCTTACCAAGTTCCCCCCACTGAGCATCCTTCGACAGGACTAAGTCCGGATCTCCTCAAAAATCCAACTCGACATAAGCATAATCGTTGACCATCTACATCTGTGGTCGTAGCCAGTCAAAGAAGGTATCATCATACTTTATAATTGGTCCAGCTACATGCCGGGCCATGATCTGACACCATCTCAACATTCTTGGATCCCTGGGAGCCAATAAATTCCACTCCACCTGCAGCCTCAGTAATGGAACCCTCTTGAGAAAGAAGGACACTAACAAAGATCCGTACTCAAATTGCTTCAGGTTGCCTCGTTTGCATTTGGTCAACTACCTTTTCATGCTACGAAGCACTGCATATACCCAGTTAAAAACCCGAGGTTCAGTACACTCTATAGCATACTGAAAGTAACTCTAAAGTGCCATGTGAGGAGTGAAGCTCCTGACCATACATGCAATGATTAATAAAATAGTGCGGAGGGTCAAATCCCGCACTCCCCAAATAGCTACTTTTCCTTTGTTCCTCTCTGCCTCGGGAAAACAGTGTAAGCAGCAGTACTCACTCATGGGCAACCCACCACCTCTGCTACTAGTCAGGCTCACATGGTACCCACGCCGTGACAGTCCAGTCAAGAAGTAAATGTCCTCAATATCTAAGGACAGTGTGTGGACCCCTACATGAAATACCTGCTGATCGGGATCCCACATATGCACAAGCTACTCTAATAACCTGACTTGGGCCCTCATGACCGAGATACAAAAGTACTTCAGAAGACCACAATTTCTCAAAGAGGAAATAGTGTGCGGATGATTTCCAACAATGACATTATCTTCTTTGTACTCCCTTTCACGCCATTCAAGAACCATTTTGATGGCCAAATACCTGCATAAGAAGCACAAAAAGAAGATTAATAACTCTACTCACAAATTGGTTTTCTTTCATTGAGAAAAAATCTAACTTTTTTTTTATGCTTTGCGGTTCTCACAGGTGCCCTTTAGGTACAGTGCGAGAACCTCGCAGGCTGCTGTCGGCTCACCTGTGAGAATGAACCATTCTCGCAGGTCCTGTGTAGCCCACCTGTGAGAATGGTTGAACGCAAGTATGGCTCATAAAACCAACTCAAAAATGAGTTTTTACCAATGAAAATGCAAAATAAAACCATGAAAGAGTAGAGGACAAAGAGCCTACCTCACTGTCACTGACGACTCATTGAATGGATGCTCGTAACTCCCGCAATCTGACGCTGAATTTCGAGGGTAAAAGAGGGGTTTTTGGGCTCAAATAGTGGAAAAGTGAAAATGATATGGTAAAAAGAGTTTTACTCCTTTATATTTACTTTTACCATGTTATTTGAATTTTTATAATTATTTATTTATTAAAACCTAAACCCTAATGTCCTTTTGAGTGTAACTTTTGCAGGCGTAATGACTTCGATGTTCATATATAGGGATGCAGACATAATTTTTCTTTTTTCATCGCATGTTTTGATTGTTTTTTATGGTTTTTGTATAAAACCTCGACCTTGGTCTTTTCCAGTTCTCACGCTCGAAAATACATCAGAACGCGATCGAGCATACTTTTATCACTTTTTCAGACTCAACAAGGTTATACAAAAAAGGAACCCCCTGGAGTCCTCTTTAAGCTCTTTTCAGACTCTCTAAACATGAAAAGATAGCCGAGAGACCTTGCTATTTTCACGCTCGATAAAGTATTTGAAGAAAGTGTCTGCTGAGCGATAATTTATCTCTTTTTCGGTCTCATCAGACTATTTTACGAAAAAGGAACTAAGAGAGTTCTCTTTTGAGTGTTTTTCCAGACTCTATAATCATGAAAGCCCTTCAAGTTTTCTATCTCCGGACTCGTTAAACAAACATCGACAGACCCGTCATGGGACCGAACCACTCCTTCTTAGGGTTCGTTAAACATACTCTGAAGGATAAGATTATATCAAGCAACATGTGTTATCCTCCTCAAGCTTGCATAAAAATAAAGAGGCACTCACCAGAAATGGTGGGGGAAAATTTGGGAAAGGGATATGTTTTCATCTTCATATTGATTGGTAGCAAGTGTCGCTCTTGAACATGACACCCCCTATTCATTATATTTGAAGCCAGTTTGGGAAATCCATTTGTCTCTCATTCGATTTGCTACAAGGTTATACCCTGTGTCGTCTTTGAGTCAATGCTGCCAAATCATTGGTCATGTCGTTCATATGTTCAAGAGAAGTTCATCTGAAACCTCTATTGAGTCGGCCATCTGCAGTTGTCCATTCCCTCCATGTCGGCCTTCCTTGTGTTCAGTTCAATTTACATCATACTCTACTTCACCTTCAAAATCTGTTACTCATTTCATGTCATTGATGGGAGATACATCAAGGCCCTCCTGTGACGAGTTTTGTTCCATCGACTTCAGCTCATTATCTGGAAACAAGACTTAGAAATTATTTGGTATCTTGGAACTTGCATGCCTCAATGGTAGGTTTCCTCGCTTTCGATAGTGGGTTTACATCATTGACCCCTGATCGAAAGATTCCGTCGAATGTTAGACTTCAACTCATTCGTTCACACTCGATGGATTGTACTAGAGTACCTTGGGAGTCATTGACATTAATGGTGATTTCCCTCGCACTTGTTAACGGTTTCATCAATGACCGATAATCAAGTGGTTTCTGCCATGTTCGACTTCAACACATGTAATCACATGGTTAGATTTGTACTTTTGGGTGACGAGATTGAAGACCCTGGATATCATCTCTTTGTCCAGGTTGCAATGGAGTATGTATAATTTGCGACACATAGATCCACTTTGTATGTCTCGTGGCTATGTCGTCTTAATTTGAATTTTCTCGCATAGATCCACAGTGTATTCCTGGTGGCTATGCTATATTTTGACGGCATGGATCCACAGTGTATGATTGGTGGCCATGACCTATGTCTCAATGTCATTTGTCTGTGATCTGAGTATGGGAATGCCTACCTCAGAATTGATATATATGATATTCTGCAGATGCTTGGTTGTTCGCAGGTTTCAGATTAGGTGTGCTCCTGGTTTTTGACACACACATGCAGTTTACAAAGTCTTTTTGCTGTCACTAGTTCCAGCCTCATACTTTGGGGGGCATCCTGTTACCCATGATTTTGGTCATCATGATGATGTGTTGATGATGGTGTACTCAGGCAACTCATAAGAACTTTCTCTTGAGAAAAGTAACATTCATCTCTTCCCATAAAACTTACTTTTGAAGAGAGTTCGTAGGTTGCTAGTATCCTAGGGTGCGATAATGACTCATTCTCGCAGGCTTCCTTAAGCTAGGGTGCGAACTTCTCACACTGTGTTACATAGCTAGGGTGCAAACCTTCTCTAAAGCTTGGAAAAAGATGGATTCTTGATGGTTCTAGAAGGGAATCTTCTAGAAGAATGGGCTGGCATTCGAATGGTTATCCTTGTACTAGATTCCCTGATATTGTGGGATCCTTCTTATCCAAGTAACCATCTCATTCTCTCCTATATATTGATGAAATTCTCATGGAAAAGGTTACGCAAGATTCATTGGAGAATTGGTGAAAGAATTGTGTGAAGGACTTAGCTTGAATAGGAGCCTGGAGACTCTAGCAAGTCTATCAAGAGGTTTTGATCTTCTTCATGCAAGGATTGAGCAAGTGTGTGTGTGTTGGAGCCAAGAGACACCGAAAGGAAGCTTGCAACATCAAGGTGATCAGGTTGTAATCTTCTATTTTCAATTAATATGATACAGTGGCATGTCCCTTTCCCATAAAGCTATTCTCACTTTATTGTGTAATTCCTTGATCATACACATAAGTTGACAGTTGAATATATTTTGCCATCTTCACTTTGGTTGGTTTGTGTTGTCTTGGTCTTGACCTCATGAAAGCACCGAAGTGAAGTGGGAGCAATAGAGACCCTAGGAAGCGATACAAAGGTATGTTACTTGTTCCTTCCTACTAGCTAATTCAATGGTCAAAACTTAGGGAAAGAGTCATGTCCTATCCTGTTTTGTTCTAGATCCAGGTGGATCTAGGGAGATCTGTTAGTGTTCGCACCTACCGATTAGTCCGATAACATGGCAGATAGAGCATGTTTGGGAAGATGGGTTCTTGTCCGTAGACCAGCAAGTATGGGGAATTCCCTACAACTTCTTTGGGTGTAACTCTATCGGCCTATAGGGCATTATGAAGTTGGTTATGCCAATTCCTTTGGTTATCTGTAACTGTCTTCTTTAGTATCCTTACCAAGTTCTTATTAGTTGATTCTGCCACATCATTTTCCTGAGGGTAGTAATTTGCAGAGTACTTGATTATGATTCCTTTATCCAGATAAAACTCTGTTAATAGGGTAGAAGAGAAGTAAGCTGCATTATCAAATACCAGAACAGAGGGGACACCAAACCTTGTGATCAATTGTTGTTCTATAAATTGGATTACTACCATCTCATTTACATGAGTCAGAGGGATGGCCTCTACCCATTTTGTGAAATAGTTGGTGGTAGTAAGAATGTACTTGTGGATTTTTGAAGAGATAGGCGTAATTTCTCCTATGATATCCAACCCCCACTGCTCAAAATGCCTAGAGATAGTCACATGATGAAGTGGGAATGCTGCCCTTTTCTCCTTTCCAGTGCTTATTTGACAAGTCTTACAGTTCCTAGAGTAAGTATGAGCATCTTTGAACAAGGTGGGCCAGTAATAGCCAACTCTCAGAATCTTTTTAGTGGTGGTGTTTCCTACAAAATTCCCTTTAGCAGGGCCATCATGGAGTTCTTTTAGCACTTTGTCAGCATCTTCTCATTCGAGACATCTCAATAGTACCCCATCATAGTTTATCTAGAAGAGCACCAAATTTATAAGGCAACACTGTGCAGATTTTAATATCAGGGCTCTCCTTTCCCTAGGGTTGAGGTTCTCAGGATAAGTTCCTTGATGTAGAAGATAAGTTAAATCCTTGTATCAGGTGCCGCTTCCTGGGGAGACATATGTTACTTCGCCACACCATAGTGCTATCTCATTTTCCCACCTGAAATCTTCAATTTCTCGATCCTGGGCTTTGGCTGCGAGCTTGCATAAACCTTGTCCCTTTACCAGTTTGGTAGGTTTTATATCTGGATCAAATTTCTAGACTACTGCCATCCAGTTCCCTCTTCTTTCTCCCATTTCTTGTTGGGTAAACATGGATCGTAACGCAGGGTGTGGCACAATCACCTTAGTGTGATTCTTGAGGATGTAAGACCTGAAATGTTTTACTGCCTTATAGACCGCGTAGGCTTGCTTGTCTATGGAAGGGTAATTGAGCTCAACTCCTTGAATATATGTACTCATAAATGACACTGGAGCTTCGTTGCTGTCATCATCCTTTTGGGTCAAAACCGCAACTAGCGATTGGTCGGAGGCGAAAGTATAAAGAAAAAAGTCTCTATTGAAATCGGGACTTCGCAACACCGGTGCCCATGATATGGCAGCTTTGATATTGTTGAAAGCATCCTTTCTCTCATCATCCCACTTAAATTCGGCATCCTTGTGAATCATCTTTTGTAAGGGTTTGATGATTTCAGAAAAATTGAGCGTGAATTTCCTCACAAAATTGATTTGCCCGAAAAAGGATTGCATAACTTTCTTGTTATGGGGTAGCGGGAGTTGAGTTATGGCCTTAATCCTTTCTGGGTCTATGTAAATCCCTACTTGAGATATAATCTGACCTAACAACTTACCTTCCTAGACATGGAATATAGTTTTCTTAGGGTTCAGTGATATATCGTATTTCCTGCATCTCTCAAAAATCTGAGTTAAGTGTTGGATGTGCTCTTCTCTAATCTTCGAATACATTGTTACATCATCTAAATACACCACCACACATTTATTAATAAGTCCCTGAAAATCCACATCCATGGCCATTTGGAAGGTTTCTCCTGCGTTGATTAACATGAAAGGCATGCGTTTATAAGCGAAGGTCCCCCATTTGGTTCGAAATGTGGTTTTTAAACGGTCTTCCTCAGAAACCAACACTTGATTGTAGCCTGAGAAACCGTCTAGTAGAGAGAAAATCTCTGAGCCCGACACAGTCTACAGAAGTTGTTCCATCAGCGGGATGGGATAATTGTCCTTTTCTAAAGCTCTATTGAGGTTTCAAAAGTCTACGCATAATCGGATCTCTCTCGACTTTTTCCTCACTAGAACAAGATTTGCTATCCAGGCAGAATGCGTAACTTGGAAAATTATTTTCGCATCTAGAATCTTCCTTAATTCCTGATACATGAGAGGTTCTAGGGATGGGTGATACTTTCAAAGCTTTTGTTGAAAAGGTTTCACTTTGGGTTTCAATGGGATGGTGTGTTGAATAATCCAGGTATCATATGTTTTCAAATCCTTATAGGACCACGTGAAAACATCCTAGTATTGTCTAAATAATCTGAGGTAGGATCTCCTCTCTTCCTTAAATATAGTTTTTTCGAGATTCACATGCTTTGGGTTCTCTGGGGTTCCAAGATTTACAGTTTCATGGAGGGGACAAGAGCTACTAGTCTTTGCATTTTTTGGGCCTTTGAATCATTCCTTTAGATCAAATAAGTTCTCTAAATTAGCTATCCCCTTCGGGATTGTGTGAGCCTTTGATTTATCCATATGTTGTTTTGGCTAAGGATCGATTTCTGTTGAGTGCTCTTGGAACTCTTCATCGTCAATAACGAGATCTTTGAAATTGTATTGGTTGGTTAAGAATCTTATGATCTGTTCATCTCCCTCAAAGACTTTCCAACTAGAAATGTTATTAGGTACCGACAGTTTGTAGAGAAGCTCTACAGTGAATCGGGAGGCTTCATAATATTCTAAAGGTGACACTCTAGAAGCAGCTGTGGCCAAGGAGTCAACAAGAATATTGTTTGCTCTGGGAATTGCGGTGATATTGAAATCCTCAAAGAGTTCTATTAGCCTATGCACTTCCTACTGGTAGTTCTTAAGATGAGGTGATTTGCAATGTATAATATTCCTTACTTGTCTAACAATAATCTTAGAGTCTCTGAAAACTTTCAATTCTTTGACATCCAGATCTATGGCTTTCTTTAACTCTTGTACTAGAGCTTCATATTCAACAATGTTGTTGGTACATTTGAATTCTAGTCTATAGGACATGAAATGACGTTTACCTTTATGGTCAATGAGGATTCACCCTCCTCCTGACCCTTCTTATGATTTGGATCCATCAAAATAGAGGGTACAAATTCGTGAATGACAATCATTTCTTTCTCTACCATCATTAATTTTTTGTTTCCCGATATTTTGTCCCACACGTCCTAGCACGGGGTTTTGACAAAAGAGAGAATCTTCTGTCGACATCGATGATTCCCCTTGAAAATTCATCTCGGAGTTTTGGGTAAGCAAAACTTTGGACAAGAGAGGGGAAAATTTCTCAAAGTGAGAATCACAGGAATAATTGCCCAATATGGGGAAATCGATAAAGGCTGGTTCGTTTGAGGTTTTTAGATTAGTGACCGTATGCTTGATATATCTCTCCCTATCATTTCTGATCATGTTCTTGTATCCCTTTAGGGGTAGCCAAAGGTGTGCCTAGTCTATGCTGAAATATCCATTTAGATTTTCAAACCAATCCCAGCTTAACAATAGCCCATACGCCTCAGGGATATCCACCATGATGATGTCAATCACCTGCACGAAATTAGGATGTGTTGCTATCCTGATCATCACATATTTGAGTTCTCCCATGACCTTGAACTAGGTTCTATCCAGTTGTATGACATGCTTATCACTTTTGAGAGGGACAACACCTAATTTATTACAGACAACCAAGGGCATGACATTAGAAGGCGCCCCGTAATCTACCAGACAATTGTGAAGGTTCCTATTGAAGACTTCAAACGTTAAAAGGAAAGGTGGTACAAAAGGCCTCTCCTTCCTACCTTCCGTTTAGGTATTTACGGTTGAATTGCTCACCAGATATGTTGGGGATAGACTCTTCTTATGACCATTGTCTGTGGTTGAGTCTTCTACCAATCTCAGAGCTTGGAACAGAAAGTATTTCTGCCGAGGAATCCTACATATGTCCATAACCGATATATTGGCCTTTAGCTTCTTCAAATATTCAACTACATTGTAACATAGTTTGGGAGATTCTCGGGAATGGATGCTTATAGGATTTTTACCGGGTGCAAAAGGTATTTTCAGGTGATCGGGAGTTAACTTATTTTGCGAGGCCTGGGTGGCATCGGTATCTTTCGAGATGAGTTGACCCTTACTACATGTCTGTATTACCGAAGCTTCTGTGGGTTGTTCTTGAGGCTCAAACAGATGATCTAAAGGCACGATCATGTCAGGATCCCATATCAGCATGGCTATGTCTCACAGTGGGTCGACCTCTTCCCGATCGATAATATTCATGGATGAACTACTTGATTGTTCGGTCAGGGAGACTTCATCCAGAAAATGATTGGCCATTAAATTCATGGCATGGACCCATCGAGGGAATTCTCTTTCAGAGTGGTTCTCCTGGTGATAAGTTCAGAACAAATCAGACACAACATTCCCTAGGTCAATGTTCAAGTTGGTTGGGGGAGGTTCAATTGCTTTGAAAGGCTGGTTTCTTTTAAAGAAAGGCTTGTAGGTATTTTGGATTTGCTTTCCCTCCCTTGTTCTTCTCTTCATGTCTATGATCTCATTTGATAATATCTTAACCATGCGTTGTAGATCTTCTATATCTCCATTAACCTTGTCGGGAGTTTGTTCAACTGGTTTCCCTGGCAGTCTGGTTAAGAGGAGTCCTATCCTAGGAGGGGGTTGGGTTTCTCTTTTCATCAAAGAGGCCTGGGATTATTTACATCCTTTCATTTGCAATTCTATCATCTTGGTTTCTTCAAAGTTTTCCATGAGGGTTTTCTTAACGACCCTTTTTATGAACATAGAAATAGAGGCTGGAAGCGCATTGGCATAAACCTCGATTTGCAACTCTTGAGTTGGTTTCACCGTGGGATGGAATTTATTTAAGATGGTCATGAATCTCTGATTGAAATCTTTGACCCTCTCTTTTTGGATCATGGTGGCTACGAAAAACTTAGCCATCAGAGCTCCCATGGTAGTTTTGTCCACAAATTTGTCTAAAAAGTCCTTCTGGAACTTGGTCCAACTGGTTATGGATCCTACCGGCAGATTAAAGTACCACGTGGAAGCTGAGTTCTCAAATGTGTGGGGAAAGATCCTACAAACTATGTCTTCATGTTGAACATTCATAAGACTTATCACACGTATGAACTTCTTGATATGATCTTTAGGTAAACCTGAAGTTTCGGGATCGTACTTGGGGAGCAACTTTTCTGGGTGGTGGGGAAGATTATGTACTCATCCCAGGATGACCACAACGTCTCCAGCCAACCAATATTGGTTTTCTTGAAGTGGGATTTCCCCTTCCTCCTCATGATCATTATTACCTTCCATATCTTCCAAATCTGAGTTGAGCTCCTCTTCCTCCGAACAATCATTTGGCTCAAAGATGTTGCCGGCTGGCGTTTCAAGTATTAGATCAAGAGGTTCTTGGATTTCAATAATCACAAAATATATTAAGTCTTCTACGGAGTGTATGAAAACTTCGTCGGGAGTGATAAACATTGGTATTCTTTGTTGTTTTCTTCGAGGGAGGATGGGAGTTAAGGACAATGCATCGATTTGCTAAGTGTAGGCTCTAGTGATTCTCCAGAATTGATTCACTTCCTTGTGAGGAAGGGCATAAGGTATTTCAGGGTGAAAAGGTTCTTCCTCGAGTTGGGGTGAGTTACCCGCTTCAGGGGTAGTCAGTAAGTGTGGGATATCTATTGAATGACTAGCCATGCATGTGGACAGTTACGAATCTGTAGGCTGTTAGAAATACTATATAAATTATATACTCAACCATTCATTCTCAGGCCCTCCTTCTAGCACCAATTCTGTTGATGGGGCTAAAATCCCTTGACTCAACAATAGGAACCAAACCCACCACCGAGGCCCAATTAGGCTCTGCAACATTTAAAATGGAATGGTTCTCTGGATCTTGTGATCTGACCAATTTATTGATGGGCTTTGTGTTTTCTTGTGAAGACTGTTCCTTTAGTTAGGACTGTTCTTTTCTGTATTTTCTCTTGGGTGGGTCTTGTATGAGAGATGGAAGCCAATATAAACCAACTTGACTAGTAACAGGATTGATTTTTAAATACTGGGAAGAGGCTGAGCTTGGGATAACCTGCTGCTCAAACATGCAAACAATGATTCTATGTCAAAGGGCCTAGTACTAATACATTAAACAAATGAGCATCCAATTACTGTCTAAGAAACTAACTATCAGAAAGAAAGAACATATGTAATAAGATAATGGCAAGGAAAATAATTCATCTACCATGACCATGAATCACATAATAACACAACAATTTATCTCCATCATGAAAGAAAATAACATCAAGACATTGCACCAGATAACTTGACAACATAATTAATTGCTCTTACTCATTACTGCATCATTCATGAAACATGATAGGAAGTAGTTCTTCTCCAAGTCCAATCACATTGCCTTTGATGGAAATAGTTTGTCTCTGGTCCAGAAGGACTTCTAAATTCATAGCAGTCTCAAAATAATTCTCCACAACCAAAAATAAAGAGTTCTTACAAAAACCATCAACCTTCACTAATTGGTCGATGTCCTTATTTATAATATAAAATTCAACCAAAATTAACGGTTAAGTACAATTTGAACCAAACAAAAATTTCCATGTGGTGTGATCATCCAACAGTTTCTTTAACAGTCCACCCAAGATATTTCTTGAAAAGGATGAATTCTTTCGTATTCAGACCAATTGATAAACAGATCTTCATAGGTTTGAGCCCATGGGAATCTGTACTGTTCCATTGGGGCTGCATATACTCCTCTGATATCTACTGCATGTGCTCGGTATTTTACCAAACTGGTGTTCAACTGTTGCATCATGGTTTGTGCTCTGATCGGGTGTTCCACGAATTGTTTCACTTTCCCCAGCCTTGTATCGGTTATCTTTGTGCATTCTTTGGCCCATAGCGAGTCTTGTTCGGTATAAATCTTGAACACATCACTCAGGTTGATAAATTCATCATGGGTGCTGAACTTGGGGAGACCGACATCCTTCATTACTTTATTATTTTTTCCCCAGTGTTTCTGGCACTTGGCCCATTGCTCTTGGATTTCTCGGTGTGGGTCTTAGGACATCTTAGCCCAATACTCGGTTGATATCTTCATGCGGTCGAGACTACTTTTGCCTACCATCCGAATGCCATGTCTTTCCTTCTTGAACTTGTTGTAAACTCTGTTGAACTCACCTTTTAGATACATAGTGGTTTGCGTAATTCTATTGTAGTACTCAACCAGATGGCGCAAGTGCTCGAGATCCTTTAGGGTGGTAGCTAATTCTTTTTCGTCCCTCATGGATCTATCCTAGGTGGCATTAGAGATGGATTTTCCCATGTCGATTAGTTCAGATGTACGAGCGTCTGCTGTGTTGATTAAGTTTTCCTCTGTGGTAACTAAGATGGAGTGATCCAAGGTGATCCTTCTCTTCTTTGCAGTCCTTTGAAAGATGGCCTTTCTCTTTTGAGCATCGGAGATCGCATAGATGTCTGCTACCTCGTCTACCAACTCTGGTATCTGCTGATCGCCCCATGTGAGGCTGCTTCCCAGGCTCCCAGGGGTGTATATTTGTTCAAGAGTGGGCTCTCAAATTTCCTCGCTTTGCCTTGTAGATCCAACCTCTACTTGTTATTCGTTTGGGATTCGAATATTGGGCAGAATAGAGGTGTCCAATATAGACTCGTTACTTATTTTATTGTCGGCTGTAGGACTTCCGATTTCCTTTTGTGGAGGTTCATCACTCGGACCTACTTCTGTTTCCTGTTCGTCAGACTCTCTTGTGTCGACTCCACCTTTGACACCTGTTTCCTTTTTTGAGACCTCCTTGTGTTAAACCTCTGGCTCAGGGGAAGAGGTTTTCTCCGGACCTTCTTCCTCTTAGATGCGCACTGGGGAGTCATGAGAGGGCTTCAGATTCTCATCTTCGTTGTATATATGTATAAGTGTTCTCAAGGGATTGGGCGCTTGTGTTTCTATCGACACCCAACCTGTCTATGGTTGAGTTGTCCCTCCTTCTGAGGGATTGATCGATGATGTTGTGGATTCAGGGTTTCCTAACCCATTGGTGTTATCGGAAACTATGGAACTAGGATCTCTTGACTCTATCGGGATGCTTTAGATGGTAGTTGACATCACAGGTCTTATGATAAGGTACGGGTCATCCTGCATCTACTTCATTAGTAGATGGGTTTGTTGGTATAAAAGAACACCCCTCTCTTGTGCAGCTTGATCTTCAGGGAGATTCTTGATTTTTACCAGGGATTCATGATAAATTTTCGCACCTCGATGCCCATTTCCTCACTGGATTTAGATGATACAGTTCCTTCCTGAGCCTTGAGAATTTCTTGAGCTTCCTGCTCCAAAGATGTTGCTTGTTATTCCAAACTCATAGCTTTGAATATGGTCATTCGAGGATCAACCCTTCTTGATGCCACTTCATCCCAATCTTGAGCATTTTTGGTGAAGATTTCATTTTCGAACCAATCATGGGCATATGGCCAACATGATGATACCTGCGATGCATGTTGCAAGACCAGTCCCTTGGGGTCATGCTTGCGAAATCGGCCATTTTGGAATCGAAATTCTAATTGACATAGCTCGAGTTGCTTAGCATGCATGGTGTCTTTGACCATGCAGAAGCCAATATGAAACCCATATGGTATGAAGGCCCACTTCTTGTATTTTACTAAAGTTGTGTTGTATCCTTGTAGGATGGTCTGATAACAAATCTCCCCTAACACTAGTCATTCAGGAACATAAATGGGTAATAAGTGGGGTGCTCTTATGGTGCCGAAAACCCTGATGTAGGTTTCTTTCTCATCTAAATACCAGTGACCAACTTTGGATATAAACTTCTTTGCTTCATTTGACAGCCTAAGACATTCTTTCCTGAATAGAAATAAATAAATGTGTGCAATGAAATGATCGTAGATAACAACATAGGAATTTTTAAACATGTTTTCCCATAAGATGCTGAAATATACATGGACCGGGAGCTCTGAAGAGTGCCAATTCAAGTTCATCCTAGAGAAAGCATTCTTGGCACAGACGATGTCTAGAAAATATGAATCCATGTAGAAGGCGGGAGTATCTCCTTCCTTTGGCACTTGAGCTTGCCTTATGCAGGTGATCAACTCTTTGGAGATGATGGAACCCCAATTGAAGTTCGTGCTTGAAATGGCGACTGTAAAAGCTAGAGGCATCCAAGCCTCTGAGAGCTGAGAGAATTCTTCTCCCCATGCAACCTGTAGAGTAGATCCATGAGATATATGTATGGTTCTCTGAGATTGACCGTCGGGTACCAACCAACAGTCCGGTTCGTGAATTTTTTGTCTTCTCTCCACCATGATCCCATGATTTTGCTGGTATTGTGCGATGTATAGAAGCTCAGAATGAAATCAGTGCTCAAATTTAGCTCAGGCTCCTTGAGCTTGTAGTAACTTTGAACTTATGATGGCAGGAAAACCTTGACTCATTCACCGTTATCAACGTTAATCAAACATTTATTCTCATCAACGTGGTCAATAAGCCACTTCAGGAACTCAATGCAAGGAAATACCAGAGACTGGCTTGCCATCATGTGTAGATAATCCTTGCGAATGTTTGGGAGGACCTCATCATTGAGCTTTCTTGTATCAGGATCACTGTGCAGGGTATATTTGAGGGGTTCTTCTTTCTTGATTTTCTTGAACACTTCTTCCCAGCGAGGAAAAGATTTCTTGGCCCCAATACTTACCTCTATGTCTCTAAAAGTTGGGGGCTGGACAAAGGGATCCTTGGTTATTGTATTAATGACAAACACTGGCTTGGAAGCGAACTCTAATTGTCTTGCAACTACTGGGGAGGAGCCTTCTCCTACTTCTGATTCTTGCAGTTTTGGGGCTCTCAGTGATTTCCTGGTGGAGGGCTTCTTTGGAGGCATTGTCCCCTGCAATTAAAAAATTCCCTTTAAACACGTATACAGAGTAGAATTGGGTGAGGATATATAAAATGGAACCTAAGAACACCATTAGCAGATACATACCTATATTGCTTACTAAGATAATTGTTTAATACTCACTGAACTTTGGACATTTCCTCCGGATTGTTAGCTTTGCTCTTCTATTTGTTCTAAATTTCTTGCTGCACAGAATATGATCATACACAATGACTCAAACAGGATATAACTGGAGAGGTACTACCAGTCATACCAATTAGTTAATACGTGTAATGAATGCAGATTCAAAATAAACCACTATCATATTTCTGTAGATAAATCTTAATTGGTCGATGGTGGAAGCACGGAGGAAGATGAATTATATCAGCGGGTTTAATGGTTCCTTTTGATTCGCACATGAATTAGTAACTAATGCGCGATCCATGATTTAAATACTAGATTTGAATGTGGCATACCTGACACATTTAGAGGTTAAACGTCTTGTCACATCACATCACTGTAGCGTATAAATCGGTGATCAACTACTATCTGAGTGTATATTTATATTGATATCCTCTTGATAAAACTTCCTATGTTGATGATATCGGGGTTGGTGGTCGGGGAAAGTTCAGGTACACATCTTCTCGGCGGGTCCTCATCTTTATGAGCCTTCATCATTGAAAATGTTTCAGGCTTCGATGGTCGGCGGTGTCACTCCTCTATTTGTTACTGTTATATTTATCCGCTGAGGCTGAATGGATCGGTCTTCGACACAATCCCTGCCGAGGCTTATTCGCAGAAAAGAAAGGCTTTCACCGACCGATGCCAATAAAGGTCGGTAGTCATCTACTTCAAGTTCTCAAACGGTTTTCACCACCTTTAACGTTTACCGATGCCAAACTTCTTAAGCGAGTCGGGGAAAATTCTGGGTCGCCGAGTCCTTGAGTGGTTGTTAAGTCCCGTTTAGAGATAAGATGACTCTTTATTGTATGTTCAAGTAATCTTTAATTAATTCAATCATGAAACATATAAGATAAGTGAAGGTATCAGTTTCACACTATCGTGAAAACAGTGAATGCAAAAGATCGAGTGGTACCCAAAAAATAGAAAATGGTCATAGATTTTTTTAGGGTGTGTTGAGTGCTCAACATAATACTTAAGGGAAACCCGCATTCATGCTAATAAATGTTAAAAAAAGTATAATAATGCCAAATTAATGATGAGTTATAGGATTTGTTAGTTTCCTAACTCATTTTCCCCATACTCGATTGTCTCTAACCAACTAGAGACCATTGGTAAAGAGCGAAAGGACTTCATCAATCATGAACAACACCGAACGTTGGGATCCTAGTGAGTTGATTTTCCTCTTTTTCAATAAGTTAGTTATTTATGTGAAATTCAGTTATTATATATTAGTTTGGTATTTTGTTTGGAATGTAATTTATATATGGTCATTGTTATACTAGAGTAAGCCCTCTATTATAGGGGATTTCCCCCTAAAGCAGAATTGGTGACCATATTAGGGATTTTTCCCTAGTGGGCCTACTTTGGGATTTGTTTTCCTCAGACTGCTGCTTTGTACTTAAATCAATAGTTTACATTCATTAGAGTCTTTTTATTTTTCATTTGATCCAGTTATCTTATCTCCTTACTTATTTTTCAAAGTTTTTTGAGCACATACACAACCTATAGTTAATATAGTCACGTACATATATTCACCTTCCAGTGTAGACAATCACATGTACACGAGTTTCCTTGTGAACATGCACATACATCTTCCTAGGAATTTTTTTTTTTAAATATTTCTGGTTTGAAGGTGTTTGGCCAGGTGTTTGGTGTAATACCCTTATTTCCCCACTTTGTAAATGTAATTGTTATTACTGTAAAAAACCATTGATAGGTATGTTATGTGTAAATTTTGAAATATGGAGAACCTTTGAAATAGGATGAGATGTAAATAATTCTATTATTAATATAAGAATAAAATGTTGAATAAATGTTGAAGGATATTTCCTATACAGATTATGATGTTATGAGAGGGAATGGTGAGGGGAACCATGATTGGTTGAGATGACCACTGCTAGGCAGTACTTTTATGGATTTAAAAATACTCAGAACTAGAACAATTCTCTATCCCAAAGGATTTAATTACCAGTCAATTTGGTGGTTGGGGAGTCCTCCTCATAAATCAATGAGAGTATGGGCATAGTACCCATCCATAAGTTTCATATCTGGCCCATGAATTGGGGGAATTGACCCATGAAATGTTACTATAGAAGGAAATAAAAAGAGAAAAATCATGGGCAAAAGGAATAGGAGAGACACGAATGGGTATGGGAACCAGATATGAAGAAGAAGAGCGTGTGTAGCTCTATGGTTTTGAGATAACTGAGGAGACAAACTTTTCTAGGTACATGAACTATTGGGAAACATTTTCTAATCAAGATTATAAATGGGGATGTAGAGAAATTTAGTGATTGAGTGAGTAATCACAACAAGCCCCCTTGCTTGGTGGATAGAATAATGGACTTCTAGGTTCCCGTGGGAGAAGGAGAATAACCTTCATCCCTTTTTGTTTGCTAAGCAAAAGAAGAACTCTCTCTCATGGTATCATACTCTATCTAGGGGGCGGACAACCGTGGAATACACCAAGAGAAACTATGCCTATGGTTGGGTGGAAAATGGCACACCTTTTAGTAGTTTCCATCTATTTCTAAGTTTCAAATAAGTGTGTAATGATCCCAAGCCATTATGCAAGGATCATCACTGTTTTGGTGTCTTTTCAAAACTTTTTCTGAGTGAGGTATTTCGTCAAACACTTTGCTGATCTACCTTTTA
>JASDQU011026530.1:2820-13884 GCA_032191745.1 Picea mariana
AGGGAGGGAATTTCCATTTCCTGTTTGGGAAGAAATGATTTGCATTAGAATGTTTTCCTAAAAATATATATACTCTAAGTTCACACGAAATAAAAATAAAAGTCAATATTGATTACCAAAAACATGAAGAGAGGCAGGAAACAGATTGAAATCGATTGGCTTCTTTCTTAGAAGACGATCTTCTGCTCATATCTAGTGGGTTCCCTCACAATGAAATTACTCACCATTAATATTTAAATAGAAGTCCCATTATGAAAAAAAATCAAGTAAACACTTATTATTTATGTATATAGAGAACGAATGTTCGACTTTTGGAACCCTCTGCACAATGAAAAGGAAAATCTATTCTATACTTTTACAAAATATTTACATTTGGAGTACTTAGGAAAAAACATCGTTATTTAATAAAACGATTATCTTTAGGTTGAATACCAATTCTCTCTAAATTCTTATCAAACATAGAATCCGACGAGGAAAAAGTTGGGTATTCATTAGTAAAAAAACAAGTAAACCCAGTTCTCGTAGTTACGCAAAGAGACCTTCGAAGGTAACTCGTGAGAAATTAAAACTCACGAAGGATATAGTTCAAAGAAAAATCATTAAATCACAAGTTAACCAGGTGACATAGAGAATAAAATATAGAAAAGGAAAGAGGATTCTATATTATCTTAACATCAAACTCAATCATAAAATACGATGTTTCAAGCTACGATCATTGTATTGATGAAAAACCTTTTAATTTTTATAATATTCCATCAAGGAAAGACCGACAAAGAAACTCTATGTGTGAGGACTTAAGTTTACAAATCATTTTCCATACTTGTACAGAAAAAATTGAAAGATAATCTCAAGAAAACACACACACATATATAACCCCTTTTACCAAGAATGTCCATGACCAGTATTATCATATAAAAGAAAAATAACACCGACCATGTTCAGAGTTCGTCAAAGAAAGAGAGCCTTCCTTCTCCTTTTCATTTCGATAGTGAGAACAATGGACATCAACTCATTGTGAGGAAAACCTCTTTACCCACCAAAACCACAAGAAAACTCTAAAGAAACATCGAGAACAATGGAATCTCACAGCGAGGAAACCTCATCACTCACAAAGTTCACTGAGTAAAATCAAAACCAATGTCTTGAACAAAGGAAGAGAGTGATAGTGAATATTTGACACGTTTCAAAAATGTCATACACCTCGAGCCCAACATTGTACTAATCTTGGAGCCCATCATTGTACTAATCTTGGATAAATGTGATACAAAAGGTGGTGTAACAATGTGATTTCAAGGACGTGGAAGCATAAGATTTGTTCATACTCTGCTAGCACCAGGTATACATACTACAGAGTCTGGGAAGAGTAATGATTACCCCAATTTAACATATTGTATTAGAAGAAGCGTAATCCTTGAAGGCCACGCTATTCATTTTGAGGCTTAAAATGAGACAATAAAATAACTAGGTAAAGTAAACATTGATTTCCAATTAAGAAGGAAACTTTAATCTTTTTTTTTTAAGCCTATGGAATTGAAGTTAGTTGTTTAAAGGTCACTATTGATAGAAACACCAAGGATGAGATAATAATATTAATTTAATTTAACTTGCATGGTTCCAATGTATTAACCTTCAAAGAATACGTATATGATATTCGAATATTAGCAAGTGAAACAAAGTAATTGTCCTAGTCAAATATAGTCCTAAAGGTACTAAGAACATCATCACGTATATATGCAAAAAATTCTATAAATGTTAGTTTTAGCACCTTAAATATTTTATTTTTTTTGTAATTTTAAGAGGTACATTATAGGGAGAGAGAGAGGGAGGGAGGAGGGTAGGGATAGAAAGTGTATGTGCAAGAGTGTGGGAGGAAGAGATTGTTAAAAAAAGAGGGGATCTAGAGAAAGGTATAAAAAGGATGGAGGTAGAGAGTGATTGTGTTAAAGTGTGGGAGAGAGAGATAGGAAGACTTAGAGGGGGGATAGAAAGTGTGGGAGGGAGAGAGAGGAATAAATAGAGGGGTGATAGAAAATGTCTGTGCGAGAGTGTGGGAGGGAGAGAGGAAGAAAAATAGGGCAGGTAGAGAGTGATTGTTTTAGAGCGTGGGAGGGATATAGAGGAAGACATATAGGGTTGGTAGAAAGTGTGTCTCGGAGGGAGAGAGATTGAGAAAGGAATAAATAGGTAATAGAGAGAGTGTGCGAGAGTGTGAGAGGGATAGAGTAAAATAGATAAGGGGGTAGAGAGAGAGGTAAATGTAGGAGAGAGGGGTATACTTAGGAGAGATAGAGGATAAATAATGGGAGGGGGGAGAGAGATATGGATGAGGGGGGAGAGAGTGTGTGTGTGAGAGTGTGAGCGAAGGAGAGAGAAAGATAAAGAGGATGGGTAGAGACAGAGAGGGAGGAGGCGAGGGAATATAGAAATACAAAGAGGAGGGGTAGAGAAATAGTGTGAAAGGGAAGAGATGGAAAAAGAGATAGGAGTTGGAGAGAGGGATAGTGAGAGGAAGGGAAGCAACGAAGGAGACATAGAAGGGGGTAGAGAGGTAATGAGAGGAGGTGGGGATACAAAGGGAGACAGAGAAGGGGAATAGAGAGAGAAAGACGGGAAAATATAGTGATATTGAGACTAAGAATGAAGAGAGAGAGAAAGGGTGGAATCAAGAGGGGAGTGAGGGACAAAGGGGTAGAGAGAGAGAGAGAGAGGGGAATATGGGAGAATAGAGAGGGAGTGGGTGTGAGAGTATAAGGCATGTCAAGGTAAGGTCCAGCTCTATGTCTTTCCATGCCTTGTGATGTCTAATTATTGCCATGTCTAGGTATTACCATGTATAGGAGTGTGAAGGAGAGAGAGGGAGAGAGACAAGGGGTATTGAGAGGGAGATAGAGAGGGGGGTAAATGTAGGAGAGGGAGGAGATATATAGAGAAGGAACTGATTTATAAGAGGGTGTGCATGTTCTTAGAGACCCACGCACTCCTAGAGCATGTGTACCCTCCTAGAGTGCGTGAGTGCTCTTAAGAAATCATGTGCATTCTTTTGAATTCAAATTTTTTGGGCTAGATTGACAAGGTATATGCTAAATTGGTTGGCTTGGATTTAGGTTCAATATGACAAAACTAGTGGTTTAGTTTGCAAATTGATAAAAACCTCTATTTTTATGAATACCCCTCTATATCTCTGTCTCTAACACTATTTTTATATAGGATAAACAATTCAGTTGTTGATGAAACTTTATAAATAGATAGAGTTGCCTATGTGGATTTGAAATATATAATGTTTTTTTAAATTAATATTGTTTACTATTTTTAATCTATTTTTGTCTTCACATATATCAAAATCCTAGAATACATACCACTCTAATTTATTCTATAACTTTTTGTCAATTTAACCATTTATCAAATGAGGTATATGTGACACTAGAGGAGACCCATATCTACGATCTAAAAGTAAAATAAAATATTTTTGATCATGTTAAGACCCTCTTAACTGGCACAAACAAAAGACGTTGTAATTTCACGGATATGTTGAATTTGATAATTTAAAAAATATATAAAATTAATATTAAAATTTTCCAAAAATAAATCACACAGGAAAAATGGGTTCTCTAGAAGTATACAAGTTTTTGGAATGAAATTTCGTCATTAAAATAATCAACACCTGCACGAACAAAAACATATACCTTATATTTTGTTTGAAAAATAAGATACCATTGTTATATTATATCAAATTTGGCCTAGTTATTCACAATGTCTATGAATAAAAATTGTGTATTTGGAAAGCTAATTCAATTTGCTACATTTCATCTTCTTACACCATATTCAAATTCATTGTAAAATACCTTGAATAATCCCTCCAAGTTAACATATTGTTGTTTTCTAGGTTTGCATTGCCACTGACGCATCATGACAAACCATCATTAGCTTGCACTCACCCTAATACTTTATTAAGGATATGTATTAAAACTATGTAATAATACTTTAATAACTTAATAAGGTTATGTTCGACCTATTAATGTATTATTAATGTATTAATTTATTAGTGTATTAACACTTTAGTAATGTATTATTAATTCATTGAATGTATTAAATGTATTTTTACTATAATAATGTATTACTTCATTAGTGTATAAATAATTTAGAAATTTATTAAATTATTAATGTATTAATAAATTAAGACATTAAATATTAGATTGATGTATTAATGCCATGCATAGTCATGGTCATGTTCATCTATGGATAAAAATTGTCAAACATGGTTTACCATTGTCAACCACACTCAACTATTGTCATGGTCAACCATAATTAACCATGTCAACCATAGTCAACCTTTCCTTCTTAGAGTGAACCAAGGTCTATCAAAGTTAACCATAAGAAACCATAGTCATGGTCAACCATACTCAACCACGATCATTGTCAATTTAGGTATTAATGTATTAATACTTTAATAGTGCATTATTAATGTATTCCTACTTATAACTTATGATCTATACAGTTCTAGATGATTTTCTATCAATGTTCTTATAACAAGTACACATTATTTAATGATTTTCTATCAATGTCCTTATAACAAGTATAATTCATCATCTACAAAGTTCAAGATTATTTGCTATCAATGTCTTTAGAACAAGAAAAAATAATCAACTCTGAAGTTAAAAATGATTTTGTATCAATTTTGTTAGAAAAAGTATGATTCTAAGTTGACTTCTATGCAATACATCACATGAGTTCAAAGTTCCTATCTTTGTGACAACGACAAAAAAAATATTATATTTTTTTCTTAAAACTTGGCCAAAACTTCTTTTGTAATGTGTTGGAAAGAAACCAACCTTGTCATGTGCCAAACATAACCACACATTGCAATATTACCAACAAAATAAAATGTTGCAACATGATGATCATAATAATGTTGCAATGTGACGAACATAGTAACATCACAATCTAACAAAAATAGTAACATTAGAATGTGTCTAACATAGCCATTTCGTTGCAATGTGACAATCTTTCTTTCTTCCTAGATTTCAATGCGCTACATCTTATAAAAATAATTATAGAGTTTATATTGGACATAATCATTGGGTGGGAGGTTTAGTGTGTCCTTTTTCCTTCTCAATCCTAAATCATGAAATTCACTATAGTTGACGTTGCATTACTATGGTATATGATGATTCTTGTAGAAGCTCTAGTAGTCATCTTGGTATGAGCGTTACCTTTGTTTCAGTGATAAGTGAGAGAGTAAAAAAGGCATGACTTGGTTTTTCCTAAATAAATACTGACTTGTCATTATGGTCATAAGAAAACAACATAAATTCCACATCGTTTCAATGTGATGATCATAGCCTTATCATGAAAATGTGATGAACCTAGCCTTATCATGAAAATGTGACAAACATAGCCTTATCGTCGCAATGTGGCAAACATAGCATATTTCATGGAAATGTGATGAACATAGCATTTCATTCACAATGTGATGCAAATATCGTGTCATCCTAATGTGACGCAAATATGGTATTGTCACAATGTGACGCAACTATCTTATCGTCAAAATGTGACGAACATAGCCCTGTTGTCACAATGTGATGAACATAGCTTTGTCATGGCAATGTGACACACATAACCTTATCATCACAATGTGATAAAGATAACCTTATCGTCGCAATGTGAGAAACATAATCTTGTCATTGCAATGTGACGAACATAGCATTGTCATCGAAGTGTGAAAAAAATAATCTTGTCGTCACATGTCATCACAATGTGATGCAAATATCCTAATGAACTTAGGCTCGTCATAGTAATGTGATGAACATAGCCTCATTACGACAGGGCTATGACATTGACATCACATTTCGATGGTAATAATACTATGTATTAATACCATATTAATACATAGACTATGTTCGACCTATTAATCTATTATTATTTTGTTTAATGTATTAAATGTATTTTTACTATAATAATGTATTAATGTATTTATAAATTAAGACATTACAATATACATTAATGTATTAGTGTCATCCATACTCATGTTCATGTATGGACAATAATTGTCAAACATAGTTAACCATTGTCAACCACACTGAATCATGGTCATGGTCAACCAAAGTCTCCCATAGTGAAGGTCAACAGAATTTAACCATGGTCATGGTCAACCAAAGTCTACCATAGTGAATGTCAACGAAAGTTAACCATGGTCATGGTCAACCATAATTAACCATGATCATGGTAATCCAAGGTCAACCCACAATTAACCAAAGGTAACCATAATTATCCATGGTCATGGTCAAGAAAGTTTATGGTCAACCATAATTAACCATGTCAACCATAGTTAACCTTTCCTTCCCAAAATCAAGCAAGGTCTAACAAAGTTAATTACGCCGAAAGGCGTATACCTATTGGAGATGGGCACAATTAATCACCTTTTAATCTAAAATTCTAATCTGATGGCTAACAATTGAAAATGCTGGAATATTCTTAGTCGTCCTCCCAAATCAATGAATGTCATTTACTCTTCATAACTTGTATTTTTTAATGCATCAGTTAACGTGTTTAGTTTTCAACATTTACCTAATCATATTAAGAAATTATTGTACCACCATATGATTGCCACGTTTAACTGATTAACCTTTGGAACTACCACATTTAAGATTGCGTTTTAGCTGTCCGTGCGTTTCAATTCACTAGAATGTTGTCCGTACAGATAACTTTCGGCGTTCACTAGCCGCAACATCAACCACTTTGCGGCTGTGCTAGTCATAGTCACTATCAACCATAAGAAACCATGGTCATGGTCAACCATATTCAACTCTCGTCATTGTCATTTTACTTATTAATATATTAATACTTTAATAATGTATTATTAATCTATTAATACTTTATTAATGTTTTAATGCATTCATACATTAATATCTTAATATTAATTTTTTAATATCAATGTTAATATTTGAATATTAATATTAATATTAATGTTTTAGAGTATTAATAATATTAATAAATACATAATATTAATAATGTATTTATTGATGTAAATTAATACTTTAATTTATACAATACATTAATAAAATAATGTATTATAAATGTATTAATACTTTAATAATGTATTAATACTTTATTGATATATTAATATTTATGAATGTTTTAATGTATTAAAAATTTATTTATCTATTAATTAGTTAACACATTAAAATACATATTAATTTATTAATGTAATGTATTGATATTTTATTTTATATCTTATATTAATGTAATAATTAATTAGTACATAAATATTTTAATTTATATATTAATATTATAAATTAATTAATAAGTTAATTATGTATTAATACAATAATGTCTAGGAACAATTACATTTAAGTAAAAAGTAGTTTATATAACTAGATAAGATATTGAATGAAGTAATTTCTCTCTCATTTACTTGTTTGATTAAGTAGATAGATAGTCATCATAAATACAGAAATTAGATAGGTGAATTTGCATTCATTAAGTAGGTTAAGAATGGAGAATTCTAAAAAAATATCTAATTAGTGTATTTGGAATTTAGTCTTATATATAAGTATGAAAAAAAATCTATGAGTTACCATTCTTCCATTCAATTAAAATCGGCCAATTAAAATTAAAATACTCCATTTCCCATTTACCGTTTCTTCCATGTAATTAAAGTCGGCCAATTAAAATTAAAATAGTCCATTTCCCATTTACCGTTAACTCTTGCAGACGTCACTTTCGGTCTATTAATGCGAATCAAGATTCATGGACACTGTTAATGTAATTTTACCATTTTCCATTTACCGTTAACTCTTGCAGACGTCACTTTCGGTCAGACGTCACTTTCGGTCTATTAATGCGAATCAAGATTCACGGACACTGTTAATGTAATTAACCTTTTCCCATTTACCGTTAACTCTTGCAGACGTCACTTTCGGTCTATTAATGCGAATCAAAATTCACGGACACTGTTAATGTAATTTTAACAGTTCAGTCTCTTACATGGTTGGCCAATTACAATCGTCCATTTTTCATTGACCGTTAAATCTTGAAAACGTCATTTTCATTTTAAGAAAGCGAGATTTACTGACAGCGAACAAGATACAGCAATGTAGCAAATTGAAAGGTTGTAAGAGGTGGTATGTATAGTTGTTGATAGAAGTAGTTAAGTCTAAACATTTATTGGTAAAGGGCATATTTAATGATCTTTTAATTATAAATTTCAATTGAAGATGTTAGTATATTTTTTGTTGTCTTTCGAAATTAATGATCCAGAGATCCAGATTTAGTGTTCATAACTTTTTAACATTTTTAAATGTTTTTATTAACATATTTACTTTTTAACATTTACTAATAAATTATTGTGTGACTATCTAATTACCAAATTGAAATGATTAACAAACTTACTTCAAACTACAAATTTACTCCATTAATAGATTTACATTTATGCCATGGCAACCCCATAATTACAATGGTTTAATATTCTTAGTTTGTATTGAAGAAATAGTGGCTGCATACAGGAATCCACAACTCCCAACAATTTTGGAAATTTCTCGATCTTATGCTTGAGAATATAGCTCAGCTTCAATATGGTCAGTAAAATACACTAACAGGATAAACTTGAACCTTGAATGAATTTATTGAAAACGATGAGATGTGTGAATGTAAAAGTCATGAACCGCGGATGATGTATGTATTAGTATGCGTTTTTGACAGAAGGATCTTCAATTATACGGCGAATTGTTCTTCCTCAAATCCATTAAAACATAAATTTTTAGGTGTTAGTTGCGTGGGCGGCCATGTACTCTCTGCACGGTCCCCGTTATTTTTTAAACTCTATTCAAGTTATATTGTTAACCTATTACGTATTCTCCTACAAGAGTTGATAATAGTTTAGTCAAAGCTTATATTTATTTTGTACACAGCCCTTAATAAACTAGCCTTTGATATGCATTTTTCCCTTCTTTTTAACTCATTGATATGGAGTGTTTATTCAAAACCGTCTTTATGCAATTATAAAAAAAAAAACAGAGTTATATAGCTGCTGATAAATTTAGATATACATATTTCATTTACAAACCTTAATTTTAAGGTAAACCCTAATTAGGGTTTTAAAGTAAAATAAGTTTTCTGTTCATCTGCCACAATCATGTTTAATTGTGACTGTGCTAGTTATGTAGGCATACAGCTATTGATCATGAGCATATTTAATAAGTTCTTATTGCTTAATCAGTTTTGTATGGACAAGATTAAATATTGATGGAATATTCTTAGTAGTCCCAATAAATAATGGTTGTGATTTCAACCACTAACTTCCTCTCACTATTATAAAGACATGAGTTTACATGTTTATTTTTTTACTTTTACTTAATCATATTTAAAATTTACTATGGTGACTATCTGATTGCCACTTATGATTATGAGTGATTAGGGTTTCATTTTCTAGGCCAACCTAAACCTTTGACCTTCACCAACCACATTCTTTTTGCAAGCCGTCCTTTCATTTTATGAAACCAGTCAAATTAACATTTTTTATTAGTGTATTCTTGAGTTTTTAACAACCTTCCACTTATACATGTGTGAATGTCTTCAGCGCGACCCTCCCTGGTAATCACCTATCCCTCCCTGATAATCACCTATCAACGTTGACATCATTTGCTGCAAACACTGCGCCATGGATTTTCCTGGACTTAACGTTTTTACTGTGTTAATTAAAATTTTTTTAACTAAGCTGAAAGTTTAACAGCCGTAAAACTTTTAGCGTTCCCCAGCCATGACTTAGAAGCTGTGCTAGTATATACATTGCCAAATATATCTATATCAAAGTGATTGATTGACAATTTATATACCACCCATAGCAACATTGCATGCTATGTACCTGGCTGCTTGTTGCTCACCACTGTTAATGTGATTTTACTAGTTCGGTCTACAATTTCCCAGTCACGCTCAAAAAGGTGATCTTGTCTGGTGTTGCTTGAAAGCTTGATTCTCACGTTATTCTGGTTTTGACAAAGACCTCCCACCTAGTTACATGATTTAATTAAGTGTTCGGAATATATTTTTCACTTTATTAGACTGTGATTGCCGAGTCTCTTTAGAGAGAGACATTCCACATTTTTTCCTTAACTGTCCTCGATTCACCACACGATAACCTAAAAATCTAAAAGCGGAGAAGACATTTGCTTCCTGACGAAGAAAAATCACAAATAAATTTATGAAGTCCATCATATCGGGCGGCACTACTACCGCCATCGCTTCCTTCTTTTTTTTTCCAAGAAAAAATTACTCGATGTATATTGATATATAATCATTTACATGCTATCGCTTCCTTCTTTTTTTTTCCAAGAAAAAATTACTCGATGTATATTGATATATAATCATTTACATGACAGGTTCTGTAGATCTGTAGAACAGGATTACAGTCAAGCCAATTCCATCATTGACCGAGCTACAGAGAGAGATCCCGTTGCTGACTGAGACAAGCTGTCACCTATGAAAACAGAGGAGGGCCGACCAGGTAATATCAATGTGTGCTATGTGTTTGAACAGCGAATACAGACAGTGTGATCGGTGATGGGTGCGGATCAGTACACAATCCCGCCTCTAAACTTGCAGTGTGGAAGCCCCAACGCCAATGAGCGCCCTCCATCCAAGCAGAGATGAAATCCCAATGCTAGTAGACGATCCAACAGGGGATTAGGAAGTCTGTATATGGAATTGAATGCAAAAATCCCCCGGAGAGTTCTGACAGGCTTCATCAAATGAAACCAATCCCAGCACTGATCGCTCATTCAAACAGGTTTAATAAGGTAATGGGACTATCGATCCCATTCTTTGTATGGAAAATCGATAGGCGGCCCACCACACCACTCAGAGCTCTTTTAGAAAGAGCATCTGCCTCCTTGTTATGCAATCTGGAGATATGGCTGTACTTCACATCCATGAATTGCTTCGAGAGCAAACGTGTTCTATCCATCCAGCTCTCAATATGAACCGCGTGGAAAATGCACTTGTTATTGATCCACTCTATGACTAATCTGGAGTCCCCGAGGATTAGTAGGTGGTCCAGTGACCAAATGGAGG
>JASDQU011026530.1:30552-41034 GCA_032191745.1 Picea mariana
AAGTATCAAATGTTTCAGCCTTTGCTTCTCCTCTGCGACCTTCGTAGCTATGGCTCCGTGCACAAAACGACACTATCCCTCCCGGGCTTCTCTACTCTGAACCTGTGAAAGATTTCCTCGACCTTTGTGAATTTCTATAGGGTCTATGCATCTGACCAGGTGCTATCTGTCCTGAGCTTCGTCAACTATGAGGGGCTTGGGAGCTTTGAGCTCATTCTCCTAGGTTTGACTCTTAAAAGAGTCTTCAGCACATCTATTTCTCTCCTTCATCAAGTCTAGGACTTGAGTGGGTCTCGATCTCTACTTGCTTTACAGGGAGCCTGTGCATAACTGCATTACCTCTCCTGAGTTATGCCTTTAATGCTACTCGTGAAAGCAAAGAAAAGGGGTTGAGGCATTTAACGCCCCCTCTTCTCCTTCCAATCTAACGGCCATGAATGACCGCAGATCTTCCGATAGGATCTCGCCTATCAAACGATACTTATCCCTACACAGCCATCTTGGGATTTCAAGAGGATTGTTCCTCCTCGTGCAGGGTTACTAAGGCCTTTCACCTTCACATCCTCTTTCTAGGTTCTTGATGGGATTTTCAAGGAGGGTATCTCTTTGGGGAGGTTTACCCAGGGTACTATCTGAGGTAGATAAGGGTATCTCTCTCTCGAGAACCAGACGTGAAGTCTGAATTAGATCAGTATGCATATAAATAGCGATTTATGAAAACATAAGCCATACGTAGTCTTTCCATTATAAACATGCAACTACCAGTACTGATCAAAACACCATACAAACATTCTTGCACTGAAATCATTCATAATTTCACAGCTTATGAGCATAAATGTCAGAATATATATATATATATATATTTCAAGATGCCAGAGACAAAACATTTATCAGAAAAACACCAGAGGTGATGCAATTGTTGAGAGGGGTGCTCGTTTCCACCCAACTGTAGGCTCAGCGATTCCCAACGGATTTACCACTAGCCACCCCCGAGCTAAGACCATGATACTACGAGACCGTGTCTTTGTCTGCCAGTGACCGAGAACAAAGGTTACTCTCCTTCTTCTCCGCTATCACTCACTCTGCATATTTTTCCAGAGTTCTTCCTCCCTCGTGTCTGCTCGTGATCACACACTCCTCCTACCTTTTTCCTTTCCGGCGAGGTTGCATGTGGCACGATCTCCCTCGTGGTGGTCAGGTGTCAGGACCCCATGGATGGGCGGTTTTACCCCCATCCCTCATTACGCATGAGGACCCATCCACCTACCAACCTGCGAGCAATTAATTTTGGGCCAGAGAGCCAGTCTTGGTTCTCCGAGCCAGTGAAGACCAAATATGGTATTGGTTTTCGGTGGAAGTTAACGCCACCATTCCAGGTGCCTTCCACCACCTTTATCCATCCATCGTGGTCTCTTTTTCAGCATATTCCCCTCTCAGCAGTCCTGCAATATATATATATTCATAATACTATTCACATTCATCGACCTTTTTCACAAGGTCTATTCACATTTTTGAGTTTGCCACAATACTTGGCCAGTATAGTTATTTTTACAGACTAGGGGAAACAGGGTGTTACACCAAATATGAATCCTGCATAAATACCTGGGGCTGCTCCATATAGATATCCTCAGAAATATCTTCATGAATAAATGCATTCTTCACATCCATATGATGGAATTCCCATCCCTTGGTTGCCACAATGGTAGTTCCAATCATATGGAATCCATATTCTCTACTGAAGTAAAGGTCTCATCATATTCAATGCCATGCACCTGCTGAAAGCCTTTGGAAACTATCATGGCTTTGTATCTGCTAATCTATCCATCCACTGTGCTCTTTGTCTTGTAGGCCCATCTGCACCTGACAAGTTTCCTTCCATAAGGAAGGGGAACTAGATCCCAAGTTTGGTTCTCGAGGAGGGAGTTGTAGTCCTCTTGCATGGAAAATTCCCAAAAGGGATTTTCAGCAGCCTTGCCATAATACTGTGGATCAGAATACTGAACCAAGAAAAGATGTCTGGGTGGAAATGGTTCAGTGGCAGTTAGTGCAAGAGGAGGCTCCTCGAAATCGGATCTAGTCCTCCTAGTATCGGCTGGATCGCCAACAAGATTCCCTGCATCCTAAAGAGTAGTCTGGGACCACTTGGGCCTCTGCTCTAGCTCTGCATATACATCTGGATGCACTGACTCTGCATCTTACTGTACTGACTCTGTGTCTAGATCATCTGAATCCTATGAATCAAAAATCTCCTATGAATAAGAGTTGACATATGCATGCTCATCATCTCGGACAAGTGGAAGAACAAAGGTATATGCATGCGGCTGCTGAGGTACATGCGAGACACTTTCCTCGAATTGGAAACTATGCTCAATGATGAGCCGGTCCGAGGAAATATCAATGAGTCTGTATCCCTTCAAACCGTTGGGGTATCCAGCAAAGATAGAATCTGTGCTCTGTGTATCAAGTGCCTTCCTCTTTTCAGAGGGAATCTGGGCCCATGCACGTGAACCAAAAATATGAAAGTGGGTCACTTCTGGTTTGAGGTCGCTCCAAGCCTCATAGGGAGTCTTATCCTTGACAGATCTATGGGGAGATCTATTTTGGATATAGGCTGCACAATTAAGTGCTTCGGCCCATAATCTCTGTGGAAGTGACTTTACATGTAGCATGCAAGATGCCATCTCTTTTAAAGATCTATTTTTTCGTTCATCAACTCCATTTTGCTGTGAAGTATAGGGAACTGTGTGCTACAACTGAATCCATGTGTCATGACAAAGATTATGGATCTCATGGTTGACATACTCTCCCCCATTATCAGTTCAGAGGACTTTGATTTTATTTCCTGACTGTGTCTCAACCAAGGCTTTGAAATCTTTGAGGTGTTGAAAGACCTCCAATTTTTCATGAGAAAGTAAATCCATGTGAAGCGTGAGAAATCATCAACAAAAATGAGAACATACCTTGCTTTGTTGATTGATGGATGCGGAAAAGGGCCCATGAGGTCACTATGGATCAGATCTAAAGGAGAGGAAGTTCTTTGAGTATTTCCTTTGTCGAATTTCTCTTCAGGGTATTTTCCAAGAACACATCCCTCACAGATTCCTTTGGAGAAATGGATGTCTGGTAGACCATCAACCAATCATTGCTTGATAAGTTGTTGCATATATATGAAATTTAAATGCCTGAACCTTTCGTGCCATATCCTATTTCTTTCATCAGCATGGGTAAGTAGTAAAGAAAAATATGGTTCAATAAATTCAGAAAATGTATACAATCTAGATTGATGATTTACCTCACTGGTAGAAACCCCGGAATTGGTTTGCATGTTGTAGATATCCACTGCATCAGTTTTGAATATGACTTTCTTTCTGGTGCCAAAATTTGTCATCTAATACACGAAGAGAAGATTGATGGAAAGTTTGGGAACATGCAACACATTCTCGAAGCTTCCGTTGGTGAGTTCAATCCTTCCTTTTCTGGTGACCTCGACTGGAGAGTTTTCCCCCATCATAATACAAATACCTTTGCATGCATCCAATGAAGAATAGACTACTTTTTTGGCAGCCATGTGATGTGATTCTCCTAAATCTACGATCCAAGCATCGAGAGAGGATTTGATGTCAATCAAAGCATGGCTAGAATTGCCTTTCTTGGGATTCCAATCTTCTGGCTTCTTCTTCTTGGCACCCTCGGGGATGCGATCTCCAAGGTTATTTTGCTGAAGTATTTAAGTCATTAGATGTTAGGTGGCTAGAGTGGTAGTGGGGGGGGCCAAAGGGCCCATAGTGATAATAGTGGAGGCCATTCAATGTAAGGTGGACTAGGTCCACTATAGTATTAAATAAGGCCCACTATGGTAGTTAGATATAATAAATATAAGAGGACTTCTTAGAAGGTTCTACTTATAAAAGGTTCCTCCTCTAGAATGTTCTTAGGTGGTTGGCAGTACTATATAAAGGGGTTCAAACAATGTAATGGGATATGAAGAGAAATATTGTATTTGGAGCTGAAACTCATTAAGAGGTTTCCCCCTCAAAGAGGCAAGTGAACATGAGAGGATCCCTTCCATAATAGGATCCATTGTATGGTGTTGCCCTACCTCAAGGGTTTTCGATAATAAAAATGTGGTTCTTCTATATTGTTCTCTGAATCTTTGTGGAATTTCTATATGCAAGTATTTGGTACTTAACAATTGGTATTAGAGCACTTTCCTTGGCAGGAAGTGTGGGCAAATATTTTTATTTTTGCAAATTGTTTGTCGGAGAAGAAAAAAGAGGGTCGCGACATTCAGAATTTTTTTGGTATATTTCTGTGCAAAATTTGCAGAAAAATGTTGTATATCTGAATTCTTTTCAGAAAACACCCAAGTTAAAAAACAAAATTGTCTGAAACGAAGTTCAGGAAGTCAAGATATAGACAATTTTAAAAAAATTCAAGGTTTTTTCCGTGGACGAAGACACGATTTTTTTATTTCTGTAGAATCTGGAGGCCTAATTTGCCAAAACAAATTACATATCTAAGCTCCTCTCACAATTTCACCCAATTTAAAAAAAAATTGTTCAAATCAGAGTTACGAAAATGAAGATATCACTAATTGAAAATCAACTATTTTTTGGGGTTTTTCATGATGACGACGAGATTGTAGAGTTCATAAATTTTCATAGGGTGCTCAGATTGCTACCAGATCAGTGTCATTGGATAAATCATTTTACGAGTTTTATTTTGGTATATTATATGTGCTGTTTCCAATGGATATGCACTCTCAACTCATGAAAATTTTTCACATGATTGAAGCATTCAAAGTCGATATGCATGACCACCTGCAAGGCATCAAGGCTAGTTTACAAGACCACAGAGATAGTTATCACAATAGTCAATGATCATTGGCTCTCCTACAAGAGACATATCTTATGGAAAACATCAAGGATGAATATAATCAAGAAGTATATGCTTGGTATGATTTTGAGGCCGATTGTGATGCTTGGTATATGGATAGTTCTCATTTTGAGGATGACAACCACTTTCATATTTTATTTGATGACCCTACTCCACATTTTGTAGAAAACCTCAATGTGAGAAATCCAGAGCCAATTATGATTACTAGTGACCAACATGCATATTCTACAATGGAATTGTTCCTTCCAGATTCAACTTTGACCCTTTCCCACCATGTGGATGGATATTCTTATTTGGATCCACATGATAGGTGTTAGTATTGGGAGCATCATTTTCAATTGGTTATTGGGTGCCGATATATTCTACGTGGAGTTCACATGAGCACTTGGACATGGGACCCTGGTTTACAATGGAGGTTGGACTACTTCAACATGGTGGCTTTCATTTATCAATGGGACCTTGGTTCTCTAGTCTACTTCAGCACTATGGTCCACACTTATCCATGGGACCTTGGTATATGGTTGTACATCAAGCGTTGAGGACAACGCTTTCATAAGGGGGATGGAATGTTAGGTAGATAGAGAGGTAATGGGGGAGATCAGAGGGCCCATGGTGATAATAGTGGAGGCCATTCAATGTAAGGTGGACTAGGTCCACTATAGTATTAAATAAGGCCCACTATGGTAGTTAGATTTAATAAATGTAAGAGGACTTCTTAGAAGGTTTTATTTCTAGAAGGTTCCTCCTCTAGAATGTTCTTAGGTGGTTGGTAGCACTACATAAAGGGGTTCAAGCAATGTAATGGGATATGAAGATAAATATTGTATTTAGAGTTGAAGCTCATTAGAAGGTTTCCCCCTCAAAGAGGAAAGTGAACATGAGAGGATTCCTTCCATAATAGGATCCATTGTATGGTGTTGCCCTACCTCAAGGGTTTTCTATAATAAAAGTGTGGTTCTTCTATATTGTTCTATGAATCTTTTTGTAATTTTTGTATGCAATTATTTGGTACTTAACATTAGAGCTATTTGTTTCTGCATGCATGTGGATTCTGAATGGAATCCTTTATGGCAGTATGTGCATTTCTCCCATTTTCTTCCCTTTCCACCTTTGGATTTGGAGGCATCGGTGAAGGGTTTTGAGTACCCTTACTTCTTTGGATTTTCATGTGCTTTCCTTTTGTATTTATCTTTAGATTTCTGATATTGATTACCGCTGCCATATTGCACAGTAAGTGCATGCGCCTTTGGGAATTTGATTTTTCCCATGTCGATGAGCTTGGCCTGCTCTTGCGTCAGGGATTTGATAAATTCCTCAAGAGAAGGCATCTTCCAGGTGGCTCCAAAGATGAATTTGACTGAATGGAATGTGGATACGAACATTGAGAATTCAGGACCAAGTTTGGAGAGTGAGAACCATTTGTTTCTCCTCCTTAGATTTATCAACCCTGCAAGCCTTGAGTTGCGATAGTAAATCCTTAAATTTTGTAAAGAAATCTTGGAGATTATTGAAGCTTTTTGGATCCAATGTGAGCAATTCCACCTCGAGCATGTGTCCCCTCATCTCATCCTGTTTTCCAAAGAGCCCTTCGATGGTGGTCCAGGTTTCATTGAGGGTTTTATAAGAATATATGTGAAAAAGGAGATCGGGAGAACTGAGACTGCAAACTGTTTTGAATGCTTCATCCATTCGATTTAGATACTTGGATTTTTCTATGGGTGATGTCGGTTATATCTCTATGTTCATGGTTAAATAGTACAATCCTATGATTTGAAGATGCATGATCATATTCTCCTTCCATGCAAAGTAATTGTAAGGTGTAAGGATGAATTCTTTTGAAAATTTCATTTTTTCGTTGTCTTCAATCATTGGTACATGCAAAAATAATTCGGTGTGTCTCTTGCTTAGCAGTATGTCAACTCTGATAACATGTAAATGTGTTGAACCTACATATAATATATCTAGCTAGAAAATAACACACACATTTGTAGAGATAAATTGAGAAAGAAGAAGCAAGAGAGAAAGAATGCAAGAATTCTCATTAACCAAATGAATAATGAATAATTTACACATGATATACTATGTATAGCTCACCCAATGCGCACTGGAGGATAAGCCAATGCACCATAGTGGTGGTCTAGAGTGATCTGAATACACACCAACAATTACGGGAGTAAATTACCACCTAGTCTAGTCTCTTGGGCAGTTGCGGGAGTGAACTGCCACCTAGCTGAGTTAACTAGTCTATCAGTCTTCAGTTAACTAACTGAAACAAAGTGAAGTGGGGAGAAGATTAGGGAATCATGGGTAATGCGCTAGTATGGTGATTATCCCAAGGACAATGTGCGTTAGTTGGTGATGATCCCAATTTTGCATGGTGACAATGCCAATGTAGCATCTGGACTCCACTCAACTTGATCAAACTGAAGTGAAAACTGAAGAAAATATTCTCCCTAGAGGAATATTCTTCCTAAAATATAAGAGACTGAATAATGACCAATAAACAAGGAAAAACCTTAGAAAAAGGAAATCCTAGGTGTGTGTGAAGTAACTCCAACAATTTAAACAATGAAAATAGACCTAGTGCCAGCTATCACAGTTGGGCAGATAAGAGCTCCTATGTGAGGTTACAACTCACTATGCATTGGAACTCTCACAATTCATTGGAACTACAACACCCCCCATAACAGAAACGTATGGAGAAAAGAAAAGAAAACAAAGATGGGTCCCGACAATAAGGCCTAATGAGGTACCCATGTACAAACTCTCATAAATGGATAAAAATAGAAAAACCTGTAGGAAAAAACTCCTCTCCAAAAGAGAAAAAAATTCCAATGTTGAAAATGGCATTGAAGAAGATCCCACATAGATACATTGAAAAACAAGAGAATGAGGCATGCAAAGGATGAAAGCTCCAATCAAGAAGTATGACCAAACTCTAAAAAAGAGGGCCAAGTAACCTCAAAGAACATGGTTTAATTCTGAAGCTGAAGAGGATTGGTTACATAGGCACGAGAATATAAAACACTAACAACCATCATATAAGTGCTCCAGAAAAATAGGTGTTGGTGAGGAACCAGAATAGAGTTTCGAACAAAATAAAACACCATCAACCTTTAAAAGATCAATGAGGCCTATGGATGTTGAAAACTCCTAATAGGAAGTATGGCCAAAACTCTAAAGAGGGCCAAGTACCCCATGCTATCAACTCCATCAAAGATCCATGTAGAAATCCAAAATTTCAAACTTCTCAAACAAAGAGATTGATCCTATGAAATGAGTCCCTAACTCAGAAATCTAGATGAGGTACTCATTTACAACCGAGAAAACATCATATGTTAAGTGTCCCTATGGACACCAATCCATCTCACCAGAGCGCATGGGTCACTAGCCATTGCAACCGCCGAGTCAACATAGGAATTAGTGTTGTGTACAAGGTTCACTCTGAAGATGCTTGAACTCGATCAAACATGGTGAGTAAAAAATCACTCGAGGAAGCATTGCATACCATCCCCCCATAATGTTGAACGAAGTGGAAAAGACGATGACAGTGGATGTCACAACCGATGACTAGAGTATGGAGTACGAGCTAAAGGATACAAATATGCAAAACCTAAGCAAGAAACACTCCAAAGTGGCAAGCTCCAAGATACTGCAAAACAAGGAAGTATATGGAGACAAATGCTTGGTTACACTCCTAAACCTATCTGCACGAGTGGCACAAAATCCACTACTCCAAGGTGCAAAATGAGAGGTACCATAAATAGTTATCATGGATAACAATCCTCAATATCAATCCCGGTATCATGGATGAAGCACATTTGTAAGATGTCCTCAAACAGTTCCTCAAATGTTGCCATGACCAACCATCGAGCCAGCCAAAAACAATCCTTGGAGTTGGCACCTTGCCAAGATGTTGTCGTATATATATTTTCATCAAAGAGTTGAAAGAAGAGGAACTGACAAAAGGCCTTGGATACCTAATAGGACTATAATTTGTATCTGATCATGCTGTTGAGTATGTCGATATGTGAAGGATGTAGACCCTGGAGCTAATTTTGAAGAGTTTGTTGCTGCCAAAAAATCGGATGCTTGTGATGAAGAGTTTGATACTGGCAACTCTAATTGTGAAGTTGGTGTCGAACTTGGATGTAAAAGATCTAAAATTGTATCAATAAGAGGTGTAGGTGGTTGTTGTTACAACTCAACAATAGAAGAGCCATATGAAGTGATGGACTCTTATGTTGGGAGAAAGTGAGTCTGGATGACATAAATATCGTTAGAACTTGCTAATGGCAATGAAGTCCCATCAAAACCTAGTCTGGATTTTGTTAGTCTCATCACATGCTAAATGGAATTTACAATCCTCTATCCATTCTTACCAAAATTTTGTGACTCAAAAGTTGGTAAAGAAGGCGCACGAGTGATTAGAAATGAAAAATCACCATTAGAATTAAGAAATTGTTGCTAATATTTATGCAAACACACAATAATCTCTTCCTTCTCTTTTAATTTAGCAAAAAAATTGCTCATTGAGAAGAGTGGTTTTCTCTTCCATCTCATTAATGCGAGACGTCCAAGTATCAACTTGAGCTTGAAGCTTCCCCATGAGCTTCTTCAATTTCTTTTGTTCACCTCGAAGTTTGCAAACTTCTTTAAAAACCTTTAGATTTCTTTTGTTCACCTCGATGTTTGCAAACTTCTTTAAAAAGCTTTAGATTCAAACTTTGAATGTTGGAAATAATTATATGTTTGCCCTCCATTATGGAAACCCTGGTATTTAAATATAAAAACCCGCAAAAGATTGCAACAAAAAATTTAATAAAAATACCTGGGCATTTAGATCCAGTGTGATCTGAGATCTACATGAAGGAGACAAAAGAATACATCTGCCTACCCCCGATCCAGGAACTGTATATAGAGACATGCTGCTGGTACAGATCAAAGCGGCCACAATCAAGTAGATCGCCCCACCTTGCTTACTTGTAAGAGTGGTAAAACCCTTGGATTTGTGGAAACCATCCTCCAACAGTCAAATTGGCCTCCAATCAAATAGATCGGCCAGCTAGAAGTGAAATCGCAATCATACGGATTTCGAAGGCAAGGAAAAAACTCAGATCGTGGCACCCAACAGACAAAATGTTCCCCATCAAGCCAATCGACCTCTAAACAATGAGATTAGTTCCCCAGCAAGAAAATGGCCCCCCAAAAGGACAAATCAACCCCTCAATAGAGAATTTTCTGCAGTGAAACTCTCTTGCTGAGTGAAAACAACCTCTAATTTCAGGCCCGTAAGATTCCCTCAATAGAACAAATTGATGATGGAGCTTTTAGCGTTGCAGTAAAATCCTCGAAACAGGCGGATCAAAAAATGACCCTTGCAGCAGCAAATCTCTAAGGCTGATCGACGCCCCCCACAATGTTTCACGTGCCCAGATGAGAGAACTTATGAATATCCGCAGCAACAAACCCTCGAACCCGAGATTATTGAAGTCGCACCAGTTTTCATAGCCAATATTCTACTAAATTGCAGTCCAAAATACGTTGTTATTAAACAACACACAGTGCATCGCTTGGAGAGAGATG
>JASDQU011026531.1:9393-43443 GCA_032191745.1 Picea mariana
TTGGAGATTTCAAGAGATCAAGGCATCCGATTCTGGACCAATGAGCTTCAAGTTAGTTTTCGTGTCCTCCTGCATAGAATCAGGGTTTCTATTTTTGGGTAGGGCCTGTATGGAGGGTCGTACAGGATGTTTTGTGGGTGTGGGCCCCCTAGTGCATGGGCGATCGAGAAAATTTCATGCAGGGGTGCATGCCTATAATTCAGACATCCACGCACGAGGGCACCCTAATGGGGAAAACAGGCGCACATGGCCTGCGTGCCTATGCAAGGCACAACCACGCATGCATGCACGAATGTAAGCCTAACAACTGTACATGTGTGTGCAACTGTGTAGTGAACAAGCGTGCTATGATGCACCCCTGTATGTGTGACAGGACAGCATGAATGGGATTTTGTTTGACCAATAGTCGTGCATGGGTGCGTGACTGGGAGATGAACATGCGCACATGTTTGCGCACCTGTGGGACAAAATAGTCGCGCCTTTGAGGCAAATTTGAAGGGTGTAAAAACTTATCTTTTTTGGATATTTTGATGTTTTTATGGGTTGTGATGGCTAATCAAGTGTTGTATATGTGGATGCAGGTGAGCATTTGGATTATGTCGGTTCACTGGAGAGAGAGGGATTGGTCACACCTTAGAGAGGAAATGACCAATGAGGAGCCGACGGTTCGTGACACTTTGGTAGCTTGTGGGTTGTTCAAGTTCTTTGAGTGCCCTCTAGTGCGAGCACATGAGAATTTATTGTAGTTCCTAATTAGGATGTGTATTCCAGATCTGCATTGTTTTATGGTGTGGGGTGAGTAGCTGGCCTTCACTGCGGTGGAGGATATATATTTTCTGACTAGGCTCCTTTTTCGGGGAACTCCCTTACTGGTGGAGCCTGTAGTACCCAGGTATGGGTAGTTCGTTGTCTTAGGCCGGAGGTACTGTATGAGGGAGAACTTCATGTCGAGCTTCATGGTGAGTATAGGGGCGATGGACACCCTTGTTCATCGTTGTGTGGTGGTGATGGTTGTGAGAGTTTATGGGTCTCTTGCGACTCAACAGATCAGTGGGGGTCAGCTGAGAATTATGGAGAGGGAACTGGTAGGTGAGCATTAGAGGCACCATGAGTGCTTCTGTTTTTATGTATTTTTTGTACCTATATAGGCTGGTGAGCCCATTTTGTATATGGTGAGGTGGCACTATTTATGTATCTGTAGGGGTGAGGTGGTTCACCTACCTACGGATAGTGTTCTTGATGTACTATTTTTTGTAAACACTGATGACACATTGATCGATACATATACATATATATATGTGTGTGTGTGTGTGTGTGTGTGTGTGTGTGTGTGTGTGTGGATATACATTTTGGGATCTTTGTGGTGTCCACATGTGTTGATGTTTTTTAGTTCTTTTTGATGACATCTAATATATGTTGTTGACAGACTGTTGATGATTTATGTATGCGTACTAGTATTTTGATGTGATAAATGCCAATCTAACACTCTACTAGACATATTATCTGCTATTTGATTAAATTGTCTTGAAATATGTGTAAATGTGATGGAATCAAAATGTCGATATAAAAGTCTAACTTGCAGGTATTTTCGGAAGAGGAAAGGATCGAGGACATGGTACACATTGTTGAGTTGGAGGAAAACTAGTTGGGAATCTAGCAAAATGCTAAGGTGACAAACATGGCGATGAATGGCCTCAGTGAGGAGGCCAATGACGACTATGTATTCTTATTGGTTATTGGTTGCTAAACCCAAACATATGCTGCTGGAGTGGAGCAACTCATGTGAGGGTGTATAGAGGGCCCAAGCGACCGAAGTGAGATTCTGTGTCCAATGGATAGCTCCGTTGGCGTAATCGATGTGGTAGGCTGATGGAGGAGGCATCTGTTAATAACACAAATGATAGACTAGATGTGAGGTATGGAAGAAAGAAGATTAAAAACTCTACAAAAAACGTACAAAAGGAAAAATCCTAGTGTAGTATGGCTACGCTCAGGCATAAAAATTTTTTAAGTACAACCCATTGATGGATTCTTTGAGAGGGTGGCCTTCGGGAGAGGCTAGAATGTACATGCCTTTAGTGAGGAAATGTTGGATGATGTAAGGTCCATGCCATAGTGACTCGAATTTTCCATGGCCGAGGGTATCGTTAGAGATATCATAAGCAAGGATGAGGTCGCCTTCATTGAATGAGAGAAGATTGACATGGCGATCAAAGGTGGCCTTTGACTGTTTCTTAGCTGCCTCATTGTTCTATAATGAAGATTGACGATCTTCATCCAGGGACTCTAAGTTCAGCAAACGCTGCTCCATTGGAGCAGTGTCGGGTAATAGCTCAATAGCAGTGCGTAAGGTGGGAATTTTGAACTTGATGGGAAGAGTGGCTTCAACCCCGTGGACTAGATGAAATGGTGTGAAACCAGTGGCGGTTTTTACTGCCGTGCGATAAGCCCATATCGTGGAAAATAACATATAATGCCAATTGGTCTTATGTTTGTTAATCGTGCACTGCAACATGGTTTTGAGGACCTTTTTGACTGCTTCGACCTATCCATTTTACTGAGGATAGTATGGGGAGGAAAACTCGTGGGATAATCCTAACCTGGATGAAAGTTCGACAAAAATCTCATTCTCGAAATGTTTCCCATGATCAGAGACTAGTTGTAGTGGTACTCCAAAGTGGTAGATGATGTGGTTAAAGAAAGCATGCGTTGTAGTGTCAGCGATGTTGTTGAAGGTAGGCATGGCTTCAGCCCACTTGGTGAATTAATCGACTGCAATGACGATGTATTTGTGTCCATTGCTGGATGGAGGGTTACAAGTCATGAATTCTATGCCCCATTTGCAAAAGGGGCTGACAGTAATGACTGGGTGTAAAAGGGAAGGTGGTGTTGATGCTTTGTTGGCATAATGCTGACATTTGTCACATCGCTTCATAGCATGGATGCAATTGTGAAACAATGTAGACCAAAAGTAACTGGCACAAATGATTTTCTGAGCGGTGGACATCGTTGAGAGATGGCCCCCGCAAGCACCGCTGTGGCAGTCGTTCAAGACTCGATCAGCCTCATCGATAGTCAAACATCGACAGAGTACAATGTTGAATCCTCGTCGATATAATATATCACCGATAAAGATGTGGCAGGGAGCCTGGTGATGAATACATCGACGATCATCTCGAGAGAGGTGGTTTCCAAATTTCTGGGTTCGGAGGTAGACTAGAAGATCACCGTACCAAGGATCATCTAAGGGGATGTAAAAGAGATGTTCGTCAGAGAAATTGGTATTGATGGGGGTACTGGTAGTATTGGAGGGAAATGTCATGATGATTTCAGGAAGGACGAGGGATTTATTGCTCTTAGGTGTTGAAAATTCGAGGTCATACTCCTGAAGGATGACAATCCATCGGGAAAATTTACCATTAATTTTCCAACGACTGAGCAAGTATTGCATGGGGTTGGAATCTGCGACAACTTTGGTAGTTTGAAGCAGAATGTAATGGTGCAACTTTTGGACTGTGAGGACAACTGCAAGGGCTAGTTTCTCTTTGTGATTGTATTTCAAGGGTGTCCTCGAAAGGTTTTTACTGATATAGTAAATTACATGCTCACAGTCGTCATCCCCTATTTGGATGAGAACTCCTGCTACTGAGATGGCTGAGGCCGATATGTAGAGGATATAATCGTGATTATAGTCAGGTGGAATAATCAATGGGGCGTTGGAGAGGGATGCTTTAAGATTATCAAAATTGGTTTGGGCATGTTCATCCCAGTGGAATGGGATTTTGTGGCGAAGTAAGAGAAGGAAGTTGTGTGCACAAGTAGCATAATCTAGGACAAAGCATCGTAAAAAGTTAGCTTTGCCTTGTAGGCCTTGCAGTTGGTGTAAATTTCGAGGGGGTGGAATTTTTGTGATGGATTGGAATTTGAAGGGGTCCACAGTAATGCCATGTTGGGAAACAATGAAACCAAGGAGGTGCCCAACAATGATGTAGAACATTCACTTGAGGGTGTTCAAGCATATGTTGTACTGACGACACCTATGGAAGATGATTCGTAAATCATTGAGATGCTGAGTGCATTTCTTGGATCGAGCTGTGAGGTCATCCAAGTATGCGAGGATGATATGATCCAGGTCATGAAATATGTATGTCATGGCCCATTAGAAAGTGGCACCGACATTTCTGAAGAAAAAAGGAATGACACGATATGCAAAAGTGCCCCAGGGGTTAGTGAATGTGGTTTTGTACTGATTGGCTGGGTGGATTTGAATTTGGTTGTAGCCAGAGAAACCATCCATGAAGGAAAAAGCCTCATGACCCGCACAATCATCAATAATTTGGTCGATGAAGGGAATTAGAAAGTTGTCTTTGGAACATGCGTGATTGAGATCGTGAAAGTCTGTATAGACACGGATGGATGGTGTTATCACTGAAATTTAGTTCGCAAATGGTTATAAGAATCCATCATCGTCAAACAGTTATAAGGTCACCCATGGACCAAAATTACCACAAAATCATTTCCAAAAGGTCCAAAACTATACAACCAGTGATAAAATTAAAGTGCACTATGACTACACAGGGCGCGCGTGCACATGGGCTATCCAGAAACGCAGGAAAAGTGCACATGCGCCCGATGCGCGACTATGGTCGCTAAAATCCGTGCACATATAATAAAGACGCATTTATGAGATTGGTTTTCCTCCCACCCACTTTTGGTTCAACTTCCAAGTTGATTTGACACCCAAATCTTGACTGAATCCGACTGGGTGGCTGGTCAAAGACCTAAAAATGCCCTAATTAGCCTTTTTTCTCACTACAAGTTGGTTGCACAATTCCTCAAAGAGGTGCTATAAAACAAGGCCATATGTGCACTTCATTTTCAAGGAATTTATTAGCAAAGTTATCCTGCTTCTATTCTCTTGAGGAATCCTCTATTCTCATCAAGAGTATACTAGCACCATTACATTGGGCAATTCATCTCACCTCTTGAATGTATTAGCTCAGAATTCTTTCATCATTTCATTCAAAGTTGTAAGAAGAGCTTATTTGTGGGGGTCCAAGAGCCCTCCATTGGAGGAAGAAGGGACTCATAGTCCTCTTTCTTCTTGGTGTTTTCTTTCACTAATATAATCCTTGCCATTGGTCACATGAGTTTTATTGGTTTTTTGTTCCTATGTCCTTATGCTCAATAGTTTAGTTTTTCTTTTATTTCTTAGTTTAATTCTTAGCTTGTTCTTTTATATTTCTTTCTCTAACCCTTTCCTTTATAATTGTCTTTCTTAGCTAACTCGGCTAAGCTTGTAAGCACCATTGTTTTTCTCATTTAAGTGACAAAAGAGGCACAACAGATTGGCAACTCCACTGGGGAAAGGTATCAATTTCCTACCCCATTTGGGTTTTTCTATCTCTTCTTTTGGTTTATTTAACTGGCAGGTACCTTAACTGGCCCAAGCCGACCTACAAAACATCCAATCAAATTTGAATTGAGAGAATTCCATCCGAAATTTTCTTCATGGTCGTGTGTCATTTGTGCGCGGGTTTATTGGCCCACAGTCGCGCATCGTGCGTACATGCGCCAAAATCACAGTGTTTTTCTGCGCACCTGTGCCCAAAATCCTATTTCAGTTTGTGCACAGGCACTCAGTGCGCCTCTGTCTACTCTGAGACCTACACACCCGTGCAGAAAAATACACATTGTAAGGTTTTTTGTGATTTGGGGAAGGCCCCTAGCCTTCTTAAAAGTGATTTCATGCATATTGTAATCTGCACCACACATAGTTCCCTCTTCAAATAAAGGGATTAGTCAAAACACATAGGCACTTAGGGGGTTTAAAATCATTATTTCCTTTTTTTTTGCTTTCATTTTTCCACATGGATGGCTTGCTTTGACTAAAAGTATAAGTTGGAATCATGTGTAATCACATAAAACTTACATTGGGAATAGAAGTTGGATCACAATTGTTTAGTATGCTCTTATCTCATGCCTCAAAGTGACCTTCAGAATCAGAAAGAGGTTGTAGGACAATTTCATCTCCCTTAAAAATATTAAAACCTTTAGGAGAGGACAATAGTCCTCCTCGAGACTCCTCTTAGTTTATTTTTCAAACACATCTTAAGATTGTAATAGGCCCATACATGCCCACATGCTACAAAGATAGGAAAGTGTTGAAATTTACTTTTTAGATTAAATCACTAGGGAAGTTTAAAGGTTTTGTAACGGGCCCATACATGCCCACATGATCACAATCTAGGATAGTTTCAAAGCTTTTCTTAGATTAAATCACAATAGGGAGTTAAAGGAATAGTAAAGGACCCACATGTCCATATGCTAGTTTCCTAGGGACTTTTGAATTACGCAAGGTTGTACCAAAGGCATTTAGTTAATTAAATAAACAACACTTGTAAGGACCAAGCAAAGTACACATGCAACAAGGTGACACCTAATTCATTAAAACATTGGCACACTTTCACTCATTCACACACAAAAGTCACTTATCACTCACATAGTTTTCTTCTCGAAATGTGGAGGTCAAAGTAAGTTTCCTCCAAAGGGATTATGAAACACCCCATCCTTTTCTTGACGAAACTATCCACTCCCATTTAATTTCAACGAGGTTGGTTCACACCTCCAATCTCTCAAACAAACACATCTAAAATTTTTCTAAAAACTCAGTAAGTTTTCCCCCACAAGAGGTGCCAAAAGAAATTTTTTAATCTAGGTAGGATTTCGGGGATAGGCATCCAAATAACTCCTCGATATCTGGTTCTCACATTGTCAAAACAATAGAAGTTTTCAAATAGGGAACTGCAAATCCTCCAAGTCAAGTGTTCTTAACACCATAAGGCAGGGAGATACCCATGAAGGGTTGAAGGCCGAGGTCCGGTTGTTTTGTGCATCCCCTCTTGAGGCACCCACCTCTTGGACATGATACAACCCGTGACCCATTTCTTAGGCCGAAAATCTAAATGCCACACTTTGACTGAGGTACCTAGTGACCAGATTTTAGGACATCTACCCAGGTGGCAATTATGGGTTGCAATTACACCTTGATTGGATTTTGTGTGGATATTGGGAAATATCACTAGCTCTTTCGGGATATGCCCCCTTTACCCCTCATTATAACTGATTATTTCATCCTTCACTAGTTCCTCTTCTGGTGACTTCAGACCCCACTGTTGAGTACTATTGGAAGGTCCAGTGCTATTTGAGAGGAAGGACATTATGTCTTTTAGGACATCAACATTTGTTTTCTTTGATTCCCGCCGCAAACAAAAACCACTTATCCACATATATGATTCTTTTTCAAAACAATTTATGTATGATTCACTTCTAATTACATTTTAATTTAGACATATATTGTGTAAAGTTCAAAATTTGCAAACAAAGGCTCTTGCTTATTTATTAATCTCACCATAATTCGCACACATCCACTCAGCTAGTCAGACATCATAGGGGACCCACAGAACCCTCGTCGTTCCAGACGCTTGCTAAACCTCCCTCCTATTCTAGGGGGAGTTCCAAGTCTTGCCAACTTATCGGCACCACCATCACACACTCGAGTGAGTTCCATTGTCTTAGGATTATCTTTGCTTGGTTCCACATTACTTGGGTCCACTTCCCAAGGTCCTCCATCCACTCGCTCTCCTTTACACAGAAGCGGGGGGCCAACTTCCTCTCAAGGGGGAAGTACCAACCCACCTAGCCCCCCTCAAGGGTCAGGTTCACAGAACACTCACACCATGATTGGAACTAATCCTCCACCCCCACTACAGATGCCATATTTGGCCTCTCTTAACATACCATATCTAAGAAAACTCACAAATGATCCTATATTGCATGACCCCACATGGCCTACAATGCCTACCAAACTACCTTTAAACATCCCCAAGTTTGAAGGAAAGGCAAGGGATGACCCTGGCAACTATGTCATGAATTTTCACCTATGGTGCTCTTCCAACAAAATTATGGATGATTCCACCAAACTAATATTATTTCAACACACACTCACTGGCCCATCAGCCAAATGGTATGTAGACAAAAAATCAGGGTCCCATGCGACTTTCGAGTCCTTAGCCAAAGCATTTTTGACCTTCTTCTAATTACCAATCCGCCATGACAATGGTCTCGAACTACTCTCTAATTTTAAACAAACCTCAGCCACACATATCGCTGATCACATTCACAACGTAGTTTGTGCAAAGACGAAACCACCAAACAATAGTGTCTTGACTGGTTTCTCAGATCACTTTTCTCTCTCCTTGGTAAAGATGTAGCTTCCACCTTCCCTCAATCAGAAGAAGAAGCCATCAATACGTCTCAACAATACGACCTCATCTATTCACAATCAGGGTACTTATACACAATACTTCCTGATCTCCCAAAACCCATGCCATTCAATCAAGACAAACCTGGGATGTCTCACTCAACAGATGGATTGATTGATACTATTACACACCACAGTCCACAACCCCAAAAACCACCAATGTATGGCACACCTCAATATCCGCCGGCATATGGGGGCACTTCTTATTACCCCCCACCCCCTTATCAACAACCATACCCTGTTTCTATTCCTCCGCCCATCAGTGGGCCACCGTCGGCACCCCCAATACACCCACCTATCCAAACAAGTTCAAGTACTCCCTCTACCTCAGCTTATACTCTAAATACTATCGAAAGCGCCATGCCTTCCTATGTACCTTATAGATCACAACTCCCATAGAATCCATACTTTCCATTCCCTGGTCCTCCACAGCCCATGGCTCCCCCACACCCTCATGCTGGGGTGAATTTTGTTCAACCCTCTTCCCTTCAGCAATATCAAAATTTTGAGCAGCTGAATACGGAAAATCCGACCAATCAGTCGAATAATGCCAAAAAGAAAGGAAAAAGCAGGAACAATAACAACCCAGGTCAAGGAGGGAATCACCCCCAGCAGAACCAACCTACTGGGGGCAACTAGAATCAAGGGAATCAGAACCCCCAAGGGGGAAATAACAACAGGCATCAAGGTAGAAACAACAATACTATTAAAACCACCATCCTTTTTGCCCTTTGTGGTGAGTTCGATCATTATACTCATCATTTCCCCCAAATCACTAATTTTAAACGGCTGAAAGACTCAGGCAGTCTACCACATTCTCTAGCACTGCCTACCCCTCAGCAGGCCCCACAACAATACATGCAACAACCACCCCCAGCCGTGTTGTAGAATCCCATTCTGCACCAGGGTGTGATGAACACCCAACAAGACACACAGCCTACCCCACCATATTTGGGATGGTACCTCAGTCCAAACAATCCCGTAGATCATACTATCCTCCTCACCAGTGAGGAAGAAATCCTTCTACAAACATGTAGTCGTCAATACCATGCACCCATTGAGTCTCCTCCCATTCCCCTAGAAACAATCCCATCACCAATGGGACCCCCGTTGGTAATTCCTCACCCTAACGCAGAACCACCTCTTTTCATCCCTCACATCCCATTGCGTAGGAATGTCCACAACCCACAGGCTAGGGCGGCTCATAATTATAGTTTGGTTTATGACTTAGCACAATCCATGGCTGCCATGTCAGTCTTATAAGTCCTTCAAACTTGTCCCACTCAGCAGAAATCAATACTTTCCTCCTTGGGGGAAGTCAACCCTGCAGATACTCGACTCATACTATTTGATCTCGACAACGGGGAACCTCGACTCCCCACTCTAATCACTTTTCAAATCCTAGTAAAAATTTGGAACATTACAGTTCATCAATGCATCATCGATGAAGGAGTATCCACATGCATCATGTCCAAGTCTGTATGGTAGAAACTTGGTTCCCCCGAACTCATCCCATCTGCCATTACCTTAAGAGCTTATGATGGATGACCATCATCTCCTGAAAGGCTCTTCCAAAATGTCCCTGTAGAAATCAGGGGAAAGACTATCCTTATTGACATTGAAGTTATCGACGCCCCACTTGATTACAATATCTTATTCGGTCATAGCTACATGTACGCTATGAAGGCAATTGCTTCTTCCGTCTTTCAAACCATGATGTTCCCCCACAATGGGAAGATCATCACAATTGACCACGTTTCACATTACGAGCCTAACCCTTCTGCCAACATCGATAACATTCTCCCCCTCATCCACACTCATTCTGAAACATACCCACTCATTGAAATGGGTCCCGGGATTTTCAAAGACCCGTCATTGTTAGGAACTTACCACGGCACACCACTGCTCCTTCATCCTTCCAATCAAGTATGCATCATATCATCCAATGAAACTGACATAGAGGATACCCTTCCTCCTAGGGAGGCTTCTATCATATCTGACGTTCCACTAGTCGTAGAGCTCCCCCCTCATGAGCCTCTTGCTAACTCGTCAACTCCACTAGTTCGGGATTTCACCTCTCCCCAAGGCCATATCCTAGTTTGGGAGACAGTTCCCCAAGCCATCACTCAAATCCCCTTCTTCTACCCTCCACCAGGTGTACAAGATTTCCAAGTAGCCGAAACGCTTACCATCCCTAATATGGTGTTGGCAATTCCAGTTTGGTATTTACATCCACCAGAGATTGTCCCTCAACCATCCCTTTCCCCCCCAAACGGAAGGAATCCCAATGACGATTCCCATACTCACTCCCACCGTACCCCCTACACCCCCACTCACTAACCTCCCTGCCATAACTGGGGGTAGGTGAAAGAAGAAGGATCCCACAACTCCACTTCCCTTGTGCGTCCAACCTCCTTGCACACTATGTGAGAAAGATGGACACCCAACCAATAAATTCCCATCTTTACTCGAGTTACGTAACCTCATTCAACCCAGTCAAACACCATCATTTCTCGCCACTGTAACAAGTACTGCCGCTATCTCTCTGAACACAAGTAGCAAAGGACTGCGAACCAAATTTGCTTGCACCATATGTTCTGAATATGGCCATTATACACACCATTGCCCAGAGCTACCTCAGTTTCGACAGACGTTAGTTGTAGTATGCCAAAGCTTCCAGTAGGAACATCGTCCAATTACGTCATCCCCACCAAACATCACTGACATCCATTATGTCACGACTTTATTCAATGAATGCATGGGATTCCATTGCTCTCTATGTGAATCCTTAGATCATTTTACATATCAATGTCCTATGATCATTGAATACAAGCAATGCCAGATGGCCCTGATTCAAACCCCTACACCCCCTACAGAATCGATGGTTGACCTTACCTCTCCACTTGAGATTCTTCATATCATTTCTCCTGAACCTGAGGCACTCCCTATTCCTTCGTGGTTCTTGGATGACTTATCCAAGGATTTACCCCCAATTCTCCCATTCATTTCCCTACAGAAATTTTACATCCAACTACCACTGGTACTCCTCAGTACCTCGATATTTGGTTTATGTCGAGTGAACCATCGCAATCTCATTTTGCTTCGCACGACTAAAATCGTAGTAGATTCACACGGTGATAGTCACCGATATCACTCTTTTATACCCCTTGTATTCCTGCCAATTTCATTGTGAGGAGGACATACTCGATGAAATAACCACTCCCGACTACCCATGGGATGTGCTACACCACATAGTGCTCTTCTTTTCATAGGAAGCCTTCATGCCTCCTAACCAACACCCCATATACGCAGTCAAAACCAAAGATTTTATCCCATCAGGGAATATCGACTGGTTCAACAACCCCATTCCTGCTCCTGGTGCTTTTGAAGAAGGTAACATGGCCAACATTTCCCCGACCATCAAAATTGATTTTTCCATCAAAAATGGAGTCGTCAAGGAAATCACCATTGGCACCACATGCACTCCTCAAGAAATCACCTCCTATAAAGCCCTCTTCCAAGAATATCAGGATATTTTTGCCTGGTCATACACAGAGATGCCTGGCCTTGATCCCTCTATTGTCGAACATTGCATCGACACATAGCCTAACAATACACCAGTTCGTCAAAAACAATGACTGCTACACCCATCTAATTAAATGGCCATTAAAGATGAGATTGACAAATTACACGTAGCTGGGTTGATCTACCCCATTGTCTATACCTCATGAGTTTCCAACCCTGTACCCATTAACAAAAAACAGGGCAATATCCGCATCTGCATGGACTTTCACGATCTCAATCACGTATGTCCCAAAGACAACTTTCTAATGCCTTTCATCAATCAAATTATCAACGACTGCGTAGGCCATGAGGCTCTGTCCTTCATGGATGGTTTCTCTGGTTATAATCAAATCCAAATCCACCTAGCCGATCAATACAAAACTGCATTCACCACCCCTTGGGGTACATTTGCGTATCGTGTCATGCCTTTTGGCCTAAAGAATGTTGGCGCAACTTTCTAGTGGGTTATGACATACATTTTTCATGATCTAGCGCATATCATCCTCTCATACTTGGATGATCTCACAGCTCGATCCAAAAAACACACCCAACATATTGATGATTTACAGATCATCTTCCAACGGTGTCGTCAGTACAACATCTGTTTGAACCCCCTCAAATGTATATTCTGCATCACTATTGGGAGCCTTCTCGAATTCATCATTTCCCAAAATGGTATTACTGTGGACCCCCTCAAAGTCCAAGCCATAAATGAAATTCCACCCCCACGGAATTTATGCCAACTACAGAGCCTATAAGGAAAAGCTAACTTTCTACGATGATTTGTCCCAGACTATGCCACTCGAGCACAGGGTTTCCTTTGTTTAATCCACCATGAAATCCCATTCCACTGGGATGAACATTCCCAAAGAGCATTTGACGATCTTAAAATGGCACTCTCCAACACCCCTTTAATTAGTGCACCCGACTACAATTGCGACTATATCCTCTACATATCAGCCTCAGCTGTCTCAGTAGCAGGAGTTCTCGTTCAAATCAGTTCTAACGATCGTGAGCATGTCATTTACTACATTAGTAAAAACCTCTCAGGGCCACCCCTGAAGTATAAACACGAAGAGAAACTAGCCCTTGCAGTTTTCCTCGCAGTCCAGAAACTACATCATTACATTTTGCTTCGCACGACTAAAATCGTAGTAGATTCCAACCCTATACAATACTAGCTCAGTCATCGACAAATTAATGGAAAATTTTCCTGTTGGATCATTATCCTTCAGGAATACGATCTTGAATTTTCAACACCCAAGAGAAAGAAATATCTCGTCCTCGCCAAACTTGTCATGGCCTTCCCCTCTAATACTACCAGATCCCCCGTCAATACCAACTTCCCTGATGAACATCTCTTTTATATCACTTCGGATGATCCTTGGTACGACGACCTCCTCATCTACCTCTAAACCCAAAAGTTTGGTAACCAACTCTCACAGGATGATTGACGTCGTATTCGCCACCAGCCCCCCCCGCTATCTCCTCATCGGAGATATCTTATATCGATGAGGAGTCAACACCATACTTCGTCGATGCTTGACTATTGACAAGGTTGATAGAGTCTTGAACGATTGCCATAGCGGCGCATGCGGGGGGCATCTTTCAGGAATGTCCACTGCTCAGAAAATCATCCGAGTAGGTTATTTTTGGCCTACATTGTTTCACGATTGCATTCATGCCATGAAGCGATGCGATAAATGTCAACTTTACGCCAACAAAGCACAAGCACCACCTGCTCTTCTCCATCTAGTCATTACTGCAGGCCCCTTTTGTAAATGAGGCATCAACTTCATGACTTGTAATCCCCCATCCAGCAATGGGCACAAATACATTGTTGTTGCAGTCGATTACTTCAAAAAATGGGCTGAAGCCATGCCCACCTTCAACAACACCACTGACACTGCAGCACGTTTTTTCTTTAATCACGTCATATCCCACTTTAGAGTACCACTCCAACTAGTTTTCAATCACGGGAAACATTTCAAGAATGATATTTCATCAAACTCTCATCTCAGTTGGGATTCTCCCACGAGTTTGCCTCACCATACTACCCTCAGTCTAACAGATAAGTCGAAGCAGTTAACAAGGTCCTCAAGACCATGTTACAGCACACGGTTAACAAACATAAGACCAATTGGCATCATATGTTAGTTTTCTACACTATGGGCTTACCGTACGACCATGAAAATAGCCACTGGTTTCACACCATTTCATCTAGTCCATGGGGTCGAGGCCATTCTTCCTATCGAGTGCGAAATTCCCAATTTACGCACTGCAATTGAGCTATTACCCGACACTGCTCCAATGGAGCAGCGCTTGCTGAACTTAGAGTCCCTGGATGAAGATCGTTGATCTTCATTACAGAACAATGAGGCAGCCAAAAAATGGTCAAAGGCCACCTTTGATCGCCATGTCAACCTTCGCTCATTTCACAAAAGCGACCTCATCCTTGCTTATGATATCACTCACTATACCCTTGGTCATGGCAAATTCAAGTCACTTTGGCATGGCCCCTACATTATCCAACATTGTCTCACCAAAGGTGCATAAATCTTGGCCTCTCCCGAAGGCCTCTCTCTCAAAGAACCATCAACAGGTTATACTTAAAGAAGTTTTACGCCTAAATGTAGTCATTCTACATTAGTTTATTTATTTTATAGTGTTTTTAATCTTTTTTCCATCCCTCGTGTCTAAACTATCATTTTTGTTATTGACAGATGCTTCCTCCACTGGCCTACCACATCGGTTATGCCGACGACGCTAGCCTGTGGACACAAAATCTTTCTTCGGTAGCTTGGGCCCTCTATACCCCCTCATATGAACTGCTCCACTCTAACGGCATATGTTTGGGTTCAACAATCAACAACCAAGTCGTGTACACTGTCGTCATTGGCCTCCTTGCCAATGCCTGTCATCATCGTATTCATCACCTTAGCGTCTTTCTTGATTCTCAACTAGCAACTCAACAATGTGTACCATGTCCGTGATCCTTGCCTCTTTTGCAAATACCTGCAAGTTAGACTTTTATCTCGACATTTTCATTTCATTACATTTACACATATTCCAAGACAATTGAATCAAATTACAAATAACTTAGCTAACATTGTGTTAAATTGGCATATATCACATCAAGATACCTCTACACACACATAAAGCATCAAGAGCCTATCACAGCATATATAGATTAGACATCATCCACACATTACAAAAAACACATGTAAACATCACAAAGACCCCAAAATGTATACTCATATATATATAAATCGGTCAACAGTACCATCAAAATGTTTACATACATACATCGTATCCAAAATCCATAGGCCAGTGGAGCACCTTGGTACAAAATTGATCTCACTATACCAAAATGGGCTCACCAGCCTATATACAAAATAAAAACATACATAGAGAGATACTCAAGGTGCCTCTAGAGCACCACCTCCTGCCCCTCCCTCAAGCGGTGGTGCCCCACCCACTACTGGTCCATTCGGACCGAGAGGTAACCGTCCAGTCATCACAACACTTGCAATTGTTGCTCGCTGCACCATGGCCCACCATGTTAGCAGAACTCCCACACATTTCTCTAGGATGCCCTCATCCTAGATGCGCGACCACATTCCCTCAGGCACACCCTGTAGCACCGCCTCCAAGTGACGACGAATATCCTCAAAATCTCCCCCAGCCTCCGCTGGAGGAGCATACGATGGCCCAACACTAGGGTCATCAAAACGACATATCCTAGTCTCTCTCTTGTCATTGGCTGGTCTCACCTCAACTTCCTCACACCAACGTCTCTCTCCTTCCCACGGCCCTCCCCGCGATAGTCTCCCCGGCTCCTAGAGAGCCGACACTCTCATCAGCTCAACCTTACGCCCGTGAGGTCCCACATTTGCACATACAAACAACCAAACGATAGTATCAACATCTATACAAAATACATATGTCATGCCATCTCAAAAATCAACATATCAAAATCACAAGCATACCTCGATGATCAAACACCTCCCCTGGAGGTAACACCATGTCCGGATCACCCCGGAAGTCAACACCATAGTATGGATACTGCAGTATAATCAGCAGCATCTACCACCACACCTGTTCCGCCTCAGCCGTGAAAATATGGCCACCCTCGCCACCACTGTAGTGAACCAAAATCGTCGACCAGCACCTCAGTCGTGGCTCTTGTGCACCAGGTGTGCCCAATAAAACTCTAGGGCACAACATCGACACCCTCTCCAAAAACCAGGCCACCACGATGGACCCAAAGGCAAAGTCCCCTAAGTCTACAGCCTAACATCTGTCTAGTTGCCCTACCATCCTGGCATGCAGCATCGACCCCTAGGCAAAATGCTCACCGACCAGTGCCCTCCCCATAACCCTCATCTAACCACCACTGATCCGCTAAGTCGCGAGGGACCCATATACCCTCACAATCATCACTGCTACACAGCGATGAGCTAAAGCATCCATTGCCTCAATACTCACAATGGATCCTAACATGAAGTTCCCCCTCGAGAAATACCTCCGACCCAAGATAGCTAACTGCACATCCATAGGTAACACAGGCTCTGCAGGGAAGGGCGTTCCCCGAAAAGGGAGCCCAGTCAGAAAATATATATCCTCCACCATAGTGAAGGAAATATTCTCTCCCCACACCATAAAGAAATCCATATCTGGACTCCACATCCCGATCAGAAACTGCAGAAGATACTCCTGTGCCCGTATCAATGGGCACTCGAAGAACTTTAGTAGCCCACAGGCTACCAAAGTAAAACGAACCCTTGGCTCCTCAATAGCCACGACATCCATCAGTTGTGACCAGTCCCGCTCTCGCCAATGTACTGACATCATGCAAATGATCACCTACAACCACATAATACAGTCATAGGTCAGCCATATTGACCATAAAACACATTAAAATATCCAAGAAAGATAAGTTTTTCACTTGTCAGCCTTTCCCCCAAGGCGCGGTTGTTTAACCCACAGGCGCACACATGTGCGCACCTTTTCACCCCACAGGCGTGCCTATCCATCCCATAGGCGTGCATGCGTGTGCACCTACCCAACCTATAAGGGCGCCTCCATGCGTCCCTGTCACGAACACAGGCGCGCATCACAGCGCTCCTGTCCACTACACAGTTGCGCACCCATGCACAGTTGTGTAGCAAATAGGCATGCATACCATGCACGCCTTTGTCCCCCCTATGTGTGCACCCATGTGTGGATATCTGAATAATAGGCGCGCACCCATGCGCGCATATTTCTCGATCGCCCACACACTAGGGGGCCCACACCCATAAAAACCCCTGTACAACCCTCCGTACAAGCCCTACCCACATATGGAAAACCTACTTCTATGAAAGACGATAAGACTACTAACCTGAAGCTCGTTGGTCCTGAATCGACCACCTCATTCTCTCAGAATATACAAATCTCCTCTAAATACCTCTCATCCAGTCACTCTGACAACAAGTACAAATGAGGTGGAAATGTGGGCCCTACAACTATATATAGGCCTTTCTGCCAAACTTCCAAACACCATTCCGAGAGCTCCGGGTGTCCGTTTTTCAATCCATCTTCAGCCACAGGATCAACATCCCGTCATCTACAACAAGGCATTCCCCAGGCCATTTTTTATCCTTAGCCCCCAGGGAGCCATTTTTTCATACCCCATATAGGTACGCATGCTCGTTCATAATTATCAAATAAATGCTTGTATGTTCGATTCTTTTCAGATATTGTTCACGTCAGGTATTTGGTTTTCATGTGTGCAGGTACTTGGTCATCATACATCAACACAACCCCTTCAGGTATATAATCAACACTGGCATGTAATCATTCCCTCTGAATCTCAATTGCATCTCCAGTCATGCCCTCTGAAATTTACCTTTAGGATCCCCATCTCCGACTCTATAGCACCGACACCTCCATTGCATTTTAGGTAATGTCACCCGGTAGCACTCTCCCCCACATGAGTTGTCCCCTTCATAGCACCCTTTGGCACTTTGACACTCATGTTGTTTTTCAAACCCTTTAGGGATGGGAGTCCCGATAGTCTTAGATCATGTCGTGAATCAACCACATACTCCTCCTCATTTTGCTAGCTTTCCCAATGGACTCCCAGATTATTTCTTCAAAGTTCTATTTTGACTGCACCTCCGCAGTATCATGAACCCTCCATTTCATCCACAATCAGTTTTCCCATCCACAAAATTCCCTCCATTTCATCTACCTCATACAGAAAATCACCCATGGGGCCCCCACCCTTCACTAGTTCTCCAAGCAAATTGTGCCCTCACCGGCTCAACCATATTACATTGGAGCACCCGTTTTTGTATTTGTACACTCATCCCAAATTATTCTTTATAAATTGTAAAAAGACTTTGTTTCCAGTATTTACATATCTTTTTGTCGTCACCTTTGGCGACGTTCTTCCTTTTTTTGGCAAAACTCAACCCATGTCACCCTTGGTTAGGGAACTCCTTATCATCTACCCCTGTTGACATCGTCCATATACTCTGAGTATCCCGCAGGCCACTTACCTCTGCCCTCTGAGTTTGTTCACTTTGTCCCGCCTCTAGCACAACTTATCCCACGTCTTGTTGTCCCCTTGACACTTGACCTAGTTGCACAGTTGTGGCCACTTATACTTCACATATACCCCCAACCAAGGGCAGTCTTGAGTCTTCATACATCTTGACTTCGTCCATGTACCTCCTCTAGTTCCTAACCTCACCTAGTAGATTTCACAAAACCCTTTGCTTCTTGGAGTCGCGTCCCCCTTTTGTTGACATTAGCACCATTTCTAGAAGGGCGACAATATCTTGACTCTAATTACCTTTCCAATGAGAGGTCTCATATGGCATAGGGAGAATCACACTTTCTCCCTGTTGTCGTTGACCCCCGTAACATTTGACTTCAACACTTTCTAATGCTACGGTGGGTCTTACTTTGCGACAATTGCAGATGTTTCTTATATTCGCCGAAGACCTCTGAACTTGGTTGGGCTATCAATGCCCACAGCATCTGTTATACTTCTTACAAGTATCCTTGCCTACTATTCATAGTATGTTCCTCATCAGACTTGTCCTCTACCTTTATCAAAACCGCCCCTGAGGGCACTGCAACAATCTACATCAACACACAATTTTAGTTACTATACAAAACCATTTTTGAGTTACATAACATGAGCATGGGGCATGCCCGCCTCGTTTGTACACACCTTATGGAAGGTTGAGTTCTACAGGTTCCTTTCTCCCTCCAATGGGTAACTCTTAACAGTCTCACTATCGCTCTCTCTTACAACGACACTCTCAGTAGAAGAAACATTGATGGATTTTGGCTATACATATGCTCCTAACCTCATCCATCAGGGGGCATTTGTTATCACTGAAATTTCGTCCGCAAATGGTTACAAGAATCCAGCATCGTCAAAGAGTTATAAGGTCACCCATGGACCAAAATTACCACAAAAGAATTTCCAAAAGGTCCAAAACTATACAACCAGTGATAAAATTAAAGTGTGCTATGACTACACAAGGTGCGCATGCACATGCACTATTCAGAAATGCAAGAAAAGCGCACATGCACCCGATGCGTGATTGTGGTCGCTAAAAGTCAGACACATCTGAGAACGATGCATTTATGAGATTGGTCAGCCTCCCACCCACTTCTAGTTCAGCTTCCAAGTTGATTTAACACCCAAATCTCGACTGAATCCGACTAGGTGGCTGGTCAAAGAGCTAAAAATGCTCTAATTAGCCTTTTTTCACACTACAAGCTGGTTTCACAATACCTCAAAGAGGTGCTATAAAACAAGGCCATGGGTGCACTTCATTTTCAAGGAATTCATTAGAAAAGTTATGCTATTGCTATTCTCTTGAGCAATCCTCTATTCTCATCAAGAGTATACTAGCACCATTACATTGGGCAATTTATCTCACCTCTTGAGTGGATTAGTTTGGAATTCTTTCATCGTTTCATTAAAAGTTGTAAGAAGAGCTTCTTTGTGGGGGTCCATGAGCCCTCCCTTGGAGGAAGAAGGGACTCATAGTCCTCTTTCTTCTTGGTGTTTTGTTTCACTAATATCATCATTGCCATTGGTGACATGAGTCTTATTGGTTTTTTGTTCTTATTTCCTTATGCTCAATAGTTTATTTTTTCTTTTATTTCTTAGTTTATTTCTTAGTTTTTTCTTTTATATTTCTTTCTCTAACCCTTTCCTTTACAACTATCTTTCTTAGCTAACCCAACTAAGCTTGTAAGCACCTCTGTTTTGCTCATTTAGGTGACAAAAGAGGCGCAACAGATGGTGCCCTATTTTTTGTTAACAGGGATAGGGTTGGAGACCCAGGATGTATAGGCGATGGGGTAAATGAACCCAGCAACATGTAATTTGTCAATCTCGGCTTTGATGGCCGCTGCTTTGGATGGGTGTAGCGAACACTATTTTTTGTGGACATGTGTGATATCAGGCCAAGTGTCTATTCGATGTTTGACAATAGAGGCATCAAGGCCAAGCATCTCTATGTATGACTAGGAAAAAATGTCCTGGTATTCCTGGAAGATAGCTTTGTAGGCGTTGATTTCTTCAAGAGAGCATGTGGCGCCAATGGTGATTTCCTCTATAACTCCCTTTTTGATGGAAATATCGATTTTGATAGTGGGGGAGATATTGGCCATATTACCTTCTTCAAAAGTGTCGGGGGAGGGATAGGGTTATGGAACCAATCTATATGCCCTGATGGGATAAAATCTTTGGTTTTGACTACGTATATGGGGTGTTGGGTAGGAGGCGTGAAGGATTCATGTGAAAGAAAGAATGCTCTATGGTGGAGCGCATCCCATGGGCAATCGGGGGTAGTTAAATTTTCGAGGATGTCTTCATCACAGTGGAATTGTTGAGAATATAGGGGATCTAAAGGAGTGACATCGGTGACTGTCACCGTGTTGTTGTTTCTTGGTGGTAAATAAGTAGAGGGGTTGACGCAAGGGGATTGCGAGGGTTCGCTCAACATAAACCAAATATTGAGATATTGTGGGTTAAAAATGGTAGTCGGGTGTAAAATTTCCTTGGGAAAATGAACTGGATAATTGGGGGTAAATCCTTGTATAAATCATCCAAGAACCATGGAGGAGTAGGGAGTGCTTCAGGCTTAGGAGAAATGATATGAAGAACCTCTAGTGATGGAGTAGGGTTAAGCATTGATTGTGCAGGGAGGGGTGGAGGATTTTGAATCAAGGCCATTTGGCGTTGCCTATATTCAATGATCATAGGACACTGGTATGTGAAATGATGTAACGATTCAGAGAGAGAGAAAGGGCACCTCATACGTTCATTGACTGAGGTCGTGACATAATGGATGTCGGTGACATTTGTTGAGGATGATGTAGATGGGGTGGGTTCTTGCTGAAAGCTCTGGCATACTGCTGTTAGCATCTATCAGAATTGAGGTAACGTATGATAATGGTGTGTGTAATGGCCATATTCTGAACACATGGCACATGAAAATTTGGTTCACAGTCCTTTTCTATTGGTGTTAGGGGAGACATCGACAATACGTGATGAAGCGACGAGTGGGGGTGGTGCTCGAGGGAGTTGAATTAGATTGAGTAGCTCTGGTAGAGATGGGCATTTGTTGGTGGGGTGTTTGTATTTATCGCATAGTGCACAAGGAGGTTGGACACGTGGAGGTAAAGGAGTGGTGGGATCTTTCTTCTTTCGTCTGCCCCCAACTGTAGCAGTGGTGCTAGGGAGTGGGGGTGTTGGTGGTGCAGTGGGCGTAGGTACTGGAATCTGCATCGGGATTGCATTGGTTTGAGGAGGGAGGGATGGTTGAGGGACCATGGCTAGTGGATGTAGATACCATACTATGATTTCTAGTACCATATTGAGAAGGGTAAGTGTTGCGGCTACTTGGAAAGCTTGTACGCCTGGTGGAGGGTAAAAGAAGGGGATTTGAGTAAGGGCTTGGGGGAGTGTCTCCCAAACCGGGATGTGTCCTTGGGGTAAGGTGGAATTAGGAACAGGTGAAGCAGGAGGGTTTTCAGGTAATTCCTGAGGAATAAGATCTGTGACTAATGGGACTTCAGATATAAGAGAGGCCTCATTGGGAGGAAGGGTACTTCCAATTTCAGTTCCATTGGATGAGACGACACATACCTGATTGGAAGGATGAATGAGCGATGGTGATCCATGGTATGTCCCTAGAAATGATGGGTCTTCAAAAATTCTGGGGCCCATCTCAATGAGTGGGTAAGTATCAGGATTAGTGTGGACGAAAGGGAGGAAGTTATCGATGTTGGAAGAAGGTTTAGGCTCATAATGTGAAACCTGATCGATGGTAATGATCTTTCCGTTATGGGGGAAGATCATGGTTCGAAATATGGAAGAGGCAATTGCCTTCATAGCATACATGTAGATACGACCAAACAAGATATTGTAATCGAGTGGGGCAGTGATAACCTCAATGTCAATGAGAATGGTTTTGCCCCCGAGTTCGACGAGGAAATTTTGGAAGAGCCCTTCCGGAGAAGATGGTCGTCCGTCACAAGCTCTTAAGGTAATGGCAGATGGTATGAGTTCGGGGGAACCAAGTTTCTACCATACTGATTTGGACATGATGCATGTGGATGCACCTTCATCAATGATGCATCAATGAACTGTAATGTTACGGTTTTTAATTGGTATTTGAAAAGTGATAAGAGTGGGGAGGCAAGGTTCTCCGCTATCGAGATCAAATGTGATGAGTCTGGTATCAGCAGGGTCAACTGCCCCCACGGAAGAAAGTAATGACATCCACTGAGTGGGACAAGTTTGAAGGACTTCTAAGACTGACATGGTAGTAGGAGATTGTGCCAAGTCATCAACCAAACTATAATTATGAGCCACCCTAGCCTGAGTGTTGTGGACATTCTTGTGTAATGGGATGCGAGGAATACGAAGGGGGGTTTCAGTATTAGGGTGAGGAATCATCAATGGGGGTCTAGTTGTGACTGGGAGTTCTTCTAAGGTGGTGGGAGCAGACTCAGAGAGTGCGATCTGCAGGATTTCCCAGATTGGGATACTGTCCCAACTGTGGTGGGGTAGGCTGCATGTCTTGTCGGGTGTTCATCATCCCTTGGTGTGGAATGGGGTTTTGCAGCACAGTTGGGGGTGTTTGTTGCACATGTTTTTGTGGGGCTTGCTGAGGGGCAGGAAGTGCTGGAGGACGTGGTCCATTTACAGAGTCTTTCATTCATTTAAGGTCAGCGATTTGGGGGAAATGGTGAGTGTAGTGACCAAACTCACCGAAAAGGACACAAGGGGAGTTTGGTCAAAGGTTGTTGTTATTTTTCCCCTGGCATTTTTTATTTCCCTCTTGAGGGTTCTGGTTCCCTGGGTTCTGGTTTCCCCCTGCAGGTTGATTTTGTTGGGGGTTATTCCCTCTTGGTTCTAGGTTATTATTGTCTCAATGTTTTCCTTTATTTTTGGCATTATTCGACCGGTGGGTCGGATTTTCCATATTCATTTGTTCAAAGCTTTGGTATTGCTAAATGGGAGAGGGCTGAAAAAAATTAACCCCAGCGTGTGGGTGTCCTTGTGGTGGAGCCATGGGTTGTGGAGGACCAGGGAATGGAAAGTACAATTTATGTTGTGGCAATGATCTGTAAGGTACATAGGAAGACATGGCGCCTTCACTAGTGCTTAGGGTATAGGATGAGGTAGAGGGAGTACCAGAACTTGGTTGGATAGGTGGGCATATTGTGGGTGTTGGCAGGGGTCCACTTATGGGTGGAGGTAGGGCAACAGGGTATGGTTGTTGATAAGGGGGAGGAGGATAATAAGGGATTCCTCCATATGCTGACGGATATTGGGGTATGTCGTACATAGGTGGTTGTTGGGGTTGTGGGTTGTGGTGTGTGGTGTTACCAATCAATCCATCTGTTGAGTGAGACATCCCAGGTTTGTCTTGGCCGAATGGCACAGGTCTCGGGGTGTCCAAAAGTACCATATATAGGTACCCTGACTTTGTGTAAATGAGTTCAAACTATTGGGTCTTGCTAATGGCTTCTTCTTCATACTGGGGGAAGGTGGCGGCCACGTCTTTGGTAAGGAGGGAAACAAGTGATTTGAGAAACCAATTGAGACATTGTTGTGGGGTAGCGTCAGATTTGCAGAGACTGCATTGCCGACGCCATTCGTGAATGTGGTCAACGATGTGCATGGAGGAGGTTTGTTTGAACTCTAAGAGTAGTTCAAGGCCATTGTCATGAAAAATTGGTAGTTGAAAGAAGGTCAAAAATGCTTTGGCCAAGGATTCAAAGGTCACATAGGACCCAGAGTTTTCATCTACATACCACTTGGCTGATGGGCCAGTGAGCGTGCGTTGAAATAACCTCAATCGGATGGAATCGTCCATGATGTTGTTTGAATAACACCATAGGTGAAAGGTCATGATATGGTTGGCGGAATTGTCTCCCACTTTTCCTTCAAACTTGGGGATGTCTGAAGGCAGTTTGGTAGGCATTGCAGGCCATGTGATGTTGTGCAATATAGGATCATTGGTGAGTTTAGTTAGATCCAATATGTTGAGGGAAGCCAAGTATGGCATATGAGGTGGTGGTGGAGGATTAGTTTCGTCCATAGTGTGAGTGTTTTGGGTACCTAACCCTTGAATTGGACTAGGTGTTTTTGTACTTCCCCCTTGAGAAGAAGTTCACCCCCCATTTCTGTGTAAAGAAGAGTGAGTGGATGGTTGACCTTGGGAAGTGGACCCAAGTAAGGTGGAACCAAGCAAAGTTGATACCAATATAGTGGCACTCATGGGGTGTGAGAAGGTGGAGCTGATGAATTGGAAAGACTAAGAACTCCCCCTAGAATAGGAGGGAGATTTAGCAAGCGTCTGGAACAACGGGGGTTCTGTGGTTCCCCTATGATGTCTGACTAGCTAAGTGGATATGTGCAAATTGTGATGAGAGAAATAAATGAACAAGAGCCTTTGCCATGATTTTTTGAACCTTCACAATATATTTCAAAATCAGATGTAATTAGAAGGGCATCATACATAAAGCATGTTGATAAATAAGCATATATGTGGATAGGTGGATTTTGTCCACGTGGGAGAACAAAGAAAACAAATGCTCGTGTCCTAAAAGATGTATCATCCTTCCTCTCAAATAGCACTAGACCTTCCAATAGCACTCAACAGTGGGGTCTGAAGCCACAGGAAGAGAAACTAGTGAAGGATGAAGCAATTAGTTATAATAAGGCGTAGAGGGGGCATATGTTGAAAGAGTTGGCAATATTTCCCAATAGCCACACAAAATCTGATCAGGGTGCAATTGCAGCCCACAATTGCCACCTGGGTAGATGTCCTAAATTTTGGTCACTAGGTACCTCAGTCAAAGTGCGACATTTAGATTTTCGGCCTCGGAAATGGGTCACGGGCTAGATCCCGTCCAAGAGGTGGGTGCCTCAAGGAGGGACACACAGAACAATTAGACCTTGGCCTTCAACCCTTCACGGGTATCTCCCTGACTTATGGTGTAGGAACACTTGACTTGGAGGATTTGAAAGTTCCCTATTTGTCAACTTCTACTGTTTTAACGATATGAGAACCAGATAACGTGGAGTTATTTGGATGCCTATCCCCGAGATCCTACCTACCTTGTTGAAATTAAGTGGGAGTGGATAGTCTCGTCAAGAAAAAGGGTGGGGCATTTCCGAATCCTATTGGAGGAAACTTACTTCAACTTCCACGATTTCTAGATAAGATTATGTGAGTGATTGGTGAACTTTGTGTGTGAACAAGTGAAAGTGTGCCAATTTTTTAATAATTTAGGTGTCACCTTGCTGCATGTGGACTTCGCTTGGTCCTTACAAGTCTTGATTACCTAAGTTACTATGTGTCATTAGTACAGCCTTGTGGAATTTTAAAGTCCCTAGGAAACTAGCATGTGGAAATGTGGGTCCTTACTATTCATTTAACTCCCTATTGTGGTCTAATCTAAGAAATCTTTGAAACTATCCTAGATTGTGCACATGTGGGCACGTATGGGCCCGTTACAAAATCCTTTAAACTTCCCTATTAATTTAATCTAAGAAAGTAAATTTCAACATTGTCCTATCTTTGTCGCATGTGGGCATGTATGGGCCCTTACAATCTTAAGATGTGTTTGAAAAATAAACTAAGAGGAGTCTCGAGGGGGCTGTTGTCCTCTCCTAAAGATTTTGTCTTTTTTAAGGGAGATGAAATTTTCCTTCAACCTCTTTCTGATTCTCAAGATTGCTTTGGAGTGCAAGAGAAGAGCATACTCAACGATTGATATTCAATTTATGGTCCCAATGCAAGTTTTACATGGGATTTAAAAATGATTCCAACTTATACTTTTAGTCAAAGCAAGCCATCCATGTGGCGAAATGAAAGAAAAAGAGGAAATAATGATTTTAACCCCCTAAGTGCCTATGTTTTAACTAATCCCTTTATATGGAGAGGGAATGTAAGTGTGGTGCAAATTACAATGTGCATGGCATCAATCTTAAGAAGGCTATGGGCCCTCCACAGATCATAAAAATCTTACAATGTCTGTTTTTCTGCACAGGTGCACGGATCTCAGAATAGACAGAAACACTATGAGTGCCAATGTGCGAACAGAAAGAGATTTATGGGCACAGGTGCACAGAAGGCGCTAAGCAATACAATGGTTTTGGCGCACATCCACTGAAGACGCGCCTATGGGTTAAAACATGCATGTGTTGTTTGTTACACAGTCGTGAAGAAAATTTCTGATGAAATTCTCTCTGCTCAGCTTTGAATTTGGCTTTTACAGGTCGGCTTGGGCCGGTTATGGTCTCTACAAGTTAAAGAAACAGAAAGAAGAGCTAAAATATCCCAAATGGGGTAGGAAATTGATACCTTTCCCCAGTGGAGTCACCAATCTGTTGCATCTCTTTTGTCACCTAAATGAGCAAAATAGAGGTGCTTACGAGCCCAGTTGGGTTAGCTAGGCAAAACAATAGTGAATGCAAGAGTTAGAAAAATCAAGCATATGATATAAACAAGAAACTAAGCTAAGAACAATAAAATAAATTAAACTAGAGTGAATAAGGATATTAGAACAAGAAATAAACAAGACTCATGCCACCAATGGAAAGAGATTGTATTAGTGGAAAGAAAAAACCAAAGAGAAAGGGAGACTTTGGATCCCCTCTTCCTCCAAGGGAGGGCTCTTGAACCCCCAAGATTGAGCTCTTCTTACAACTATAAAAATTGAAAGAAATGGTGAAAGAATCCCAAGCTCATTCACTAAAGAGGTGATGTGAATAGCTCAAATGAAATGATGCTTGTATGCTCTTGACAAAGAAAGAGGATCCTCCAAGAGAATATAGGCATCATAACAATACAAATGAATTCCTTGAAAATGTAGTGCACCCATGGCCTCTTTTTATAGCATAGCTTTTAGGTATTATTCAACCACCCTTTAGTGTGAACAAGGGGCCATTTAGGGAACCCTTAGGTCTTTGACCAACCACCCAGTCATATTTAGCCGAGCTTTGGATGTCAAATTAGCTTGGAAGTTGAACCAGAAGTGGGTGGGAGGCTGACCACTATCATAAATGTGCCATTCTGAGGTGTGCACGGCTTTTAGTGTCCACAGTCACGCCTCGGGTGCATGCATGCTTTTCTGTCATTTTTGATTGCCACACATGCATGCGCTTCCCGTATATCCTTAGTGCATGCTGATTTTATAACTGGTTGTATAGTTTTGGACCTTTTGGAAATGCATTTTTGGTAATTTTTGGTCCATGGGTGAACTAATAGCTGTTTGAAGATGTTGGATTCTTGTAACCATTTGCAGACGAAATTTCAGTGATAACACCCACCAACGAACTTATCAGTTTACAAGGTGTTTTCCTTGGTCATGCAACCAATAATATCGCAGAATATAGTGCAGACATTGAATTATTGACCGATGTTATCTCACTTGAGATTCGTCACTTCGTTGTATGACTTGATTCGCAGCTAGTAGTTCTCCAATTAAGTAATGTCTACACTATTCGAAGTCCTACTTTGTTACGGGTATATCTACGAATTCGTCTCTTGGGGAATTATTTTGATTATATTGAATATCAACACATTCCTAGATGTCTAAATACATTAACTAATGCTCTATCTAATTATGTGTTAGACAGACATTTGAAACATTTATAAAATCCAATCACACATTACACATTGTATATAAAATCAAAGTAAGTTGGTAGAAGCCTCATGTATATATATAATGAAAAAATTTTACAAAAAAGTGTTTTCCATCCAGGGACCAAAATATCAAAATATAGAGCCCATGGCTCCTACAAAATAGCATTACGGATGCCACTCGAAATGGCATCATGGGTGCCGCTCGCAATAGCACACTACTTCCTGTGCTACCCTATGAAGTAACTGACTAAGTGAGCCAAACACGCCTACAATATGGCATTGATAACGCCTCGGGATCTCCTCAATCGACATATCAGGAATGCTTGTCGTCAAGCCTTCTAAGTTCTGCTCCATCACCTCATAGTCGTCAGCATCCCACCCTACTACCACACGTGCCTCTCCTTGCCTCTAAATTGGAGATGTGCCCGGAGGTTGATGCAGCCCTACAACTGCATAGACAAAAGTCTTTGATTAGTCTTTAGATCGAAAACACAAAAAAAAAATCTAATATCCTAAAAACCACAAAACATTATAAAGAACAAAATATCTTTCTTACCTAGATCTCTCCACTGAAATCCCTCAGGGAGAGCCAAGTCAGGATCACCCCGAAAGTCCAAGCTGGCATATGCATAATCATCGATCATCAAGATTTGGGGCCTTAAACAGTCAAAAAATGCATCATTGTACTTGATAATAGGGATCGCTATGTGTTGAGCCATAAGGTCACACCACCATTTCATTCTTGGGTCTCATGGGGATGCTATTCCCCACTCTACCTGTAGCCATAAATGAGGGACTCTTTCTCAGAAGAAAGATACCAAAATGGACCCATACCCAAACTGCTTTAGGTCTCCTCTCTTTCTTTTAGTGAGTTGTGTCTTCATACTGTAGAGCACACCGTCACACCAATTGAATACTTGAGGTTCCAGACATTCAATGGAATATTGAAAATAACTCTGGAGCACCATGTGCGGTGACATGCTTCCTGCCATCCGTGCAATGGTAAAGAGGATTGTTATGAGAGTCAAATCCTGCACACCTCGGATAGCCACTTTACCTTTGTGCATTTCGGCATCAGGTTCACAGTGCCGATGGATATACTCGCTCATCAGCAAGCCACCACCTCGACCCCCTATCAGAGTCACACGTGCCCCATGATGGGATAACCCCGTCAGAAAGTAAATATTCTCAATGTCCAAGGAAAGGACATGAACACCCATGTGAAATACTTGTGATTTCGTGTCCCACATATGGACCAAGTACTCTAATAGTCTTCATTGGGCTCTCATGCCCTGGATTTTGAAAATTTTCAATAGGCCACATTGCCAAAGAGCGTTAACGGTTCCTAGATCATTCAAAGCCATAGAGTTTTCATCTTCATGCTCACATTCTCTCCATTCCAACATTTTTTCAATCAAACACCTGCATAGAAGTAAGAGAGGACAGTTAGCACCTCTGTCCAGCCCTTTTGGAATTGTTTTTGGTTCAACACTTGCTTTTCCTTTTTGGTTTTTGGCCATCGCAACTGAGCTTCAGTTACAGTGTAGGATTTCCACAGGCAAGCCATTGGGCACCTGTGGAAATCCTTGATTTCCATAAGGCTCGATATTGGCCACCTGTGGCGGCCCCAACGCATGCCTACCGGCCCAAAAATTACCCAAAAATTCATTTTTTGACCACCAAAAACAAATTTTAAACCATTGAAAAGGAAAAAGATGAAGAACTTACTACTTTCACGGAAACCGTTCGTCGATTGATCACTTGTGCTCCTCACAATCGACCGCTGAAGTAAGGGGTGAAAAAGGGGTTTTTAGACAAGTTCTTGACCAACTATAAATGAAATGGTAAAAAAGAACTATTACTCTTATTTATTTTATTTTTTACCCTTTTTCATAATATTTTATATCATAAAAATGTGTTGGGTTATAAACCCTCAAAACTAATAGTCTCGTGAGTGTCTTGTTTCTTGTAGGAAGAAGACTAGAGTCCTAATTAACGAAGTATGGATCTTTGTTCCATAATTTGTTTTCTCTTCGTTACGCATATCGATACTTTTTAGGGCTTTTTTAGGAAAACCTCGAGTTCACTCTTCGTTCGTTCTCGTGCTCGAAAATTTATGAGAACACAACCAAGTATACTTTTGTCATCCTTTCATACTCATCTTGGTAACACGAAAAGAGACACACATGGAGTATCATTTAAGCTCTTTTCACACTCCATAAAAACGAAAAATATTGTCGAGCGACCTTGTTCTGTTCATGCTCGTAAAAGTATTTGAATAAAACGTTCGATGGGCGATAGTTTATGACTTTTTCAGTCCCATTGAGCTATTTTATGAAAAAGGAATTGAGAGATTTCTCTTTAAGTGTTTTTCGGACTCTATAAACATGAAAAACCCTCGATTTTTCCATATTTGGACTCGTTAAACAAACATCGAAAGACCCACATGGGACCGAACCACTCCTTCTTAAGGTGCGTTAAAAATACTCCGAGGGACTTGTCCAAAGGATGATATTACATTAAAATCATATGTTATCCTCCTCAAGCTTGTGTAAAAATAAAGAGGTACTCACCAGAAATGGTGGGGGAAAATTTGGGAAAGAAATGTGTCTCTGTATCCGTGTCAATGGAAATACTAGTTGCTCTTGAAAATGACACCCCCTTTCTTCATTTGAATCCGGGTTGGAAAATCCATTTATCTCTTGTCTGGCCTTCTTCGAATTCATATCTTGGGTCATCTTTGAGTCAATGTTTCCAAGACCAGTGTCGTGTCATTCATATGTTCAAGAGAAGTCCAAACAAGCCCTCCCTCGAGTCGGCCATCTGCATTGTCATTTCTTACCATGTTGGCCTTCCCTGTGTTAGTTTTGAATCATTTTCATACTTTGATGTACCCTTAATCTATTACTTATTTTGTGTCATTGATGGGGGATACATCACGGCCCTCCTATGACACGATTATTTTTCCTATTGAATTCAACTCATCATTCGGGAACAAGACTTAGAAATTGTTTAGTACCTTAGAGCCTGCATGCCTCAATGGCAGGTTTCTTCGCTCTCGACAGTGGAGTCACATCGTTGGTCCCTAATCAAGAGATTTCATCGAGTGTTTGACTTCAGATCATTTATTCGCATTTGTTGGATTGTACTAAGGGAGTCATTGATATTAATGGTGATTTCCCTCACACTTGTTAACAATTTTCATCAATGATCGGTAATCAAGTGGTTTCTACCATGTTCGACTTCAACACCTATAATCGCATGCTTAGATTCATACTTATGGATGACAGGATTGAAGACCCTGGGTCCTATCTTTTTGGCCCAGGCTACGATGGAGTATTTATGATTTGAATTGACACACAGATCCACTTTATATGTCTCGTGGCTGTGTCTAAATTTACACTTTCTACTACATAGATCCAAGGTGTATTTCTGGTGGCTATGTAGAATCTCAATGACATGGATCCACGATGTATAATTGGTGGCCATGACTTACATTTATGATTTTAATCACTTGTAATATGAGCATGGGAATGCCTACCTCATAAATGGTATAATTCTACGTAGATGCTTGGTTGTTTGTAGGTTCCTGATTGGTGCACTCCTTGTTCCCAATACACACATGCATTTTTACAAAGTATTTCGGTTGTCACATGTTCCAGCCTCATACTTTCGGGGGAATTTTATTTACTCTGATGATGACTCCATAGACATGTGTTCAGGCTTCCAAAAAAATCTTTCACATGAGGAAAATGGTTGATTTCTTCCCCTACAAGGCACATTTTTAGAATGACGCCGCAACATGATAGTGGTACATAGTGTGGAAATCCTTGATTTCCGCAGGATTCTCTATGTCTATCATGCGGTATTTCCACATGCTGCTATATAGGCAGGGTGCAGCGGCGCTTGAAGCTAAGAAAAGGAAGAAGTTTCACGAAGTTTCTAGAAGGAGAATCTTCTAGAATGTGAGGTGGCATTCGCATGGTTGTGATCTTACTGGCTTTTCTGATTTGGTGGGATCATTCTCATCCTAATAACCACTTCCCTTCTCCTATATAATAATGGATTTCTCATGGAAAAGGTTAAGCAAGTTCAAGCAATATTGAGCAAAGAATAGGCTGAAGACTGTGTGGAGAATCCTGATGCAATTGATTCTTGAGGCCTCCATTTGTCCATCAAGCTTTATGGATTATCTTCATGCAAATTCAAAGAAAGTGTATGTGTGTGTTGGAACAAAGGACCACTGAAAGGGAACTTGCGACATCAAGGGAATTTGGTTGTATGTTCCACTTTTACTTAATATGATACAGTGGCATGTTTCTTTCCCATAAAATCATTAGTATTTTATTGCATGAATCCTTGATCATGTGTTTAGGTTTCCATTGAATCTACAATTGTTGATTTCACTTTGGTTGGTTTGTGTCATTGCAGATTTGATCTCATAAGAGCATCGAAGAGAAGCAGGGACAATAGAGATATAGGGAAGTGATATATAAGGGTATGTCATACAATCCTTCTTTGGTGGTAAATTCAATGGTAGAAACCTAGGGAAAGCATCATGTCCTATCCTATTTTTTTCTAGATCCAGGTGGATCTAGGGAGATTAGTTTATGTCTGCATTCAACAATTTATCCAATAACAGTTGGGTTCGTTCACTTGAGGAGAGAGTGGAAAATTCTTTGTTGCAAGGAGTGCACAAAGGTGGATATATTTCTCTGAGAGATAAAGGACGTTTGGAGAATTTCACAAGGTGTGAGTGGGACGAAACCCAGAGAATCTCTAATTTTTCAGTGAAGGTCAAGATCAGGAGGGAGAGCGAGTAATTTTGTCTAGAGGAGAAGTTAAGCTCAGGAAGGAAAGAGGTTTTACAATTTCTCAGGAAGGAACTCAAGAGGTTGAGTCACCCTCGAGTTTCACAAAACTCAGGAGGGAGAGTGGTCTTTTAGATTGGTAGTCGAAAACACTTCGAAAAGTTTCCTAAGGGTGAAGATTTCAAATAATTCGAAGAAAGGGTGTAGAATCTTCAACGTGCAAAAGTTGAATCTTAGGAGAGTTAGAGATGTAGAACTCTTCCAAAGGAAAGAGTTAACAAGGGAGTGTCAAAGGAACGATGGAGACCCATTTGGGGAGATCTTGACGCATTGAAAACCATCAGATTAGGAGAAGAGACTTTGCGGTTTAGGAAAATCATGAGGAGTGAAGCATCAACTTCACGAAGCACGAAGTGTGATCTGAGACGTTGGTTGTTGAGGAAATGTGGACTATCAATCTGACGCAAGGAGAGTTCATAGTTTGGACTTCGGGAGAAAAGAGGTAAGGTATCTTCAGGAGACGCGAAGGGAAAAGTCCCGAAGTACTTGGTAATTGGGCCCCAGGTCATAGCTCAACGTTGCATTGAAGGGGCTAGAGGAGAGGAGATAGCGCCCACTGGATTTTTAATTCGTGAATTCAGAGTCGGGAGAATCAGTAGAGGCCCACATAAAATCACCCAAACTTCGTAGTCCCGAAGTACCTTTGGGTAAGCACTTGGTCACAGCTAATGGTCAAGTGAGGAGAAGCTTGCACCCAAAATCAGTTCGTGTGAGTACAAGAGTTGGACCTGTGTGAGTTATAGTTGGAATTGAGGTCTCTTGGGGACCCGAAGAACCATTCTGGTTCAATCATGTGAAAGATCCATCGACTGAGAGGTCAAGAAGTTCCCTCTAAGGTGGGGCACTACATCAAGTGGTATCAGAGCCACAAGACATAAATTTTCTATAGGCTGAAGAAGACAAAAGACAGAAAATAAATTTAACTCTGAGGAAGAAGAAGCTTGGAACAATGCCTCCAAGGAGATGTGCAGAGAGACCTATTCCAAACCCAGCCATGGAAAGAGAGATGAGGGAACTTCGTGCTCGATTAGATTCCATGGAGACAACATAGAGAAGGGCACCTGATGCTGGAGACATCAGTGATGCCGAAAGTGAAGAAGGAGGAAAT
>JASDQU011026531.1:48858-60906 GCA_032191745.1 Picea mariana
TTGCAGTTTGGGAAAATCTTGAGGAGTGAAGCATCAACTTCACGAAGCACGAAGTGTGATCTAAGATGTTGGTTGCAGAGAAAACTTAGACTGCAGATCTTACGCGAGGAGAGTTCATAGTTCAGACTTCAGGAGAAAAGAGGTAAGCTATCTTCGGGAGATGCAAAGGGCGAAGTCCCAAAGCTCTTGGTAGTTGGGCCCCAGGTCATAGCCCAACATTGCATTGAAGGGGCTAGAGGAGAGGAGCTAGGGACCGTCAAATTTTAAATTCACAAATCGAAAGTTGGAAGAATCAATAGAGGTCTGCATAAAATCACCCGAACTCCGTAGTCCCAAAGTACCTTTGGGTAAGCACTTGGTCACATCTAGTGGTCAAGTGAGGAGAAGCTTTCACCCAAAATCAATTCATGTGAGTACAGGAGTTGGACCTATGTGAGTTATAGTTGGAATTGAGGTCTTTTGGGGACCCAAAGAACCATTTTGGTTCAGTCTTGTGAAATATCCATCGACTAGGAGGTCAAGTAGTTCTCGCTGAGGTGGGGCACTGCATCAATGTGGAAAAATAATTCAAGATTGTGTGGAAAAATAATAATCTAAGACCTCATGAATATCATCTCTTGGAATATCAAGGTTTTAAATGGAATAAGTAAGAAAATACTTCTTTGGAATCGTATAATAGAGGAGAATATGGAAATTCTTTTCGTGCAAGAAACCATATGTGTAGGATCAAAAGTAGATCATATTCTGGCCTGATGTTGGAGACAAGCATACTCTATTCATATCGATTCTAGAGGGTCCACTGGTAGCCTTACCATCCTATGGAATCCAAGCACTATAATATTAGATAATGTTTTTACCACTAGATGGACAATCTCTGTAGAATATTGGGCCATAGGATCAGATAAAGGGGGGGTGGTAACGAATGTATAAGGTCTCCATCTCCAATCAGAAAAGCATTCCTTCATGAAGAGATTGGAGAGCGTGGGATATATTGTTAGAGGTTGGAGATGGATTCTCGAGGGCAATTTCAACAAAATCCTATCTCTAGAGGAGAAAAGCGGAGGTATCCACTGGATGGAGGGAGACAGTGAAGTTTTTCAAGCCCTCGTCGATGCTCTTAGGATGATATATATGGAGAACATCAATGGAATCTCCACCTGGTCCAACCATAGACCAGGAACCCAACATATCTATCGCTTGGACATATTCCTCATTTCATAACCCTTAATTATGGATGGAATCCTGATGGAAGCCGACATTTTAATTGTGACAAGATCAGAACATTGGCCCATCTAGCTACAGATTGATATCACTAGCACTCTGCATTGTAAGCCATTCTGCTTCAAAAAAATTTGGTTGACCCATCAGGACTTTCATGAAAACATTCATCAATGGTGGTCAAATGCAACCATATCTCATGGATCATTGTTGTATAAATTTCAACAGAAACTAAAGAACTTTGAGAAGCACTTGAAGGAATGGAATAAGAACACCTTTGGGAACATCTTCCAAGCCCAACATGATATTGAACAACAAATGATAAATATTCTGTAGGAGATCATCGTCCAAGGGAACATTGAGAAACTTCAAGAAGAAAGGGCTCGAATAAAACAATAGTTGGAAGACACACCCAAGAAGAAACCATGTGGTGTCAAAAGTCTCATTTCCAATGACTCAAAGAGGGGGGGGGATTGAAAGTGTTTTCACAGATCCACGATCCAAAGATGAAACTTTAATCACATCACCAAGTTAGAGGATGATTAGGGCTAGGAAATTACTTCTCATACAGACATCAAGGGAGAGTTGGTCAACGTTTATCAAGATCTTCTCTCTGAACCAAGGGTGGACCGATTCGAAGCCATTGACAATATTACATGACATATCCTTTCTCTCATCACCATTGAAAAAAACATCGCTCTCATGAGACCAGTCACATTGGAGGAGGTAGATTTTTCAATTAAAGAGATGCCAGTGGGTAACGCTCCATGCCGTGATAGTTTCACAACACATTTTTTCCATCATTGTTGGCACCTTGTAAGGGAAGAAGTTTGGCAATTAATTGAAGACTCCAGGTGCTCTGGACAGGTACTCCTTGCTCTCAATGCTACCTTCATCACTCTCATCCCAAAGGATGAAATATTCACTCACCCCAAACATGTCAAGCCCATTGCACTATGCAACATCATCAACAAGATCATAACTAAGGTAATTTCTCTAAGACTCAAACACATTCTTCCATTTATTCTCATGAACAGTCAGGTTATTTAGAGGGACACCAAATTATGTATAGCGTCATTTTGGCCCATGAAGTTGTGCATTCTTTTAAATCCACAAGAACCCCATGCATGCTCATCAAAATTGATCTTTCCAAGGCCTTTGACAAGCTTAGCTGGCAGTATATGCATTCCCTTCTTTTGGATTTTGTCTTTGTTGTTGAATGGTTCATTTGGATCATGAATCTTACATCCTCTTCCTTATTTTCCATTCTTTTCAATGGTGTCCCATCGAGACCCTTCCCCCCCACCTAGGGTATCTGTTAGGGAGATCCCCTTTTTCCCTTCCTTTTTATCATCATGGCAGAGGGATTAAGCCATTACATCAAATATGTTATTTATGAGGGCTCCTTGAAGAGTCTTTCCCTTCATGGTATAAAAACCCTATCTCTCATAGTCAATTTGTTGATGATACCATCATGATGGGATCTTCCATTGCTCATGAATCTCGTCATGTCCTTGAGATCCTAAAATACTTCAGTGAGGCCTCGGGAACCTCAATCAATACTGAGAAATCCCAAATATTTTTCTTCAATACCCTTCAGGCAGTCCATCGCTTCATCACTAGGACTTTGGGCTTCAGTCAAGGCTCCCTTCCATCCAAATATTTAGGTGTTCCTCTCATAGATAATGTGCCCAGGAATAGGTCATGGGAGGGCCTTCTTACTTCCCTTGAAGAAAGGATGAATTCATGGACCTTTTGAACTTTAAATCTTGTTGGTCATGTGTTTCTCCTCATGTTTGTCCTTCAATCCATTCCCATATACATATTTTTATCCTTGGATTCCCCTAAATCTGTTCTAAATACAATTAGAAACATTAAACAAAAGTTCCTTTGACAAGGTACAAAGGAGAGACGCAAATAGGATTTGGTCAATTGGGGGGGACTTTGTAAACCTAAACTAGCAGGGGGTTTGGGTTTGAGAGACCCTCATCTTCTTAATCGGGTCCTAGGGTCCAAAATATGGTGGCATTAGCTCAAGAACTCTCAGGACCTCTAGGCCCATATTTGGAGACACAAGTACTTTCCCACCCTCGAGGAATCTCAACTTATTAAATGGAATGAACAACAAGAAGCCTCCTTAATATGGAACACTGTAAGACAAAACCAATATCTCATACATGACCATGATTTTTGGGAGATTCGTGGAGGCCACAATGCCCTATTCTAGACAGACTCTTGGTAGCAAATTCCTCCTCTCGTTCAATATCAACAACTATCGTACCTCCATATACATACAAATTGGGTTGGCCTAAAGCATGTTGCAGATTTTTGGAAAGCCAGCCACCCAAACTCGACAAGGAAGGAAAGTAAAACCACCCCCGAGGACCTTGGCATCCCTTCTCAAATTGATTTATCACTCTCTCCAGAGGAAGTGCACCTCTACAATATTAAACTCAAGCATGGACCTGATATACTAAGGTGGGGCCACTCTCCTAAAGGATTCTTCATTATCAAAGAGGGAAGTAGCTTGAAAGATTTTTTTAACATGCTACCCAGGGACCTAATCTGGAGCAATATTTGGGAAACCAACCTCTGACCCAAAGTCAACACCTTCCTTTGGCGTTTTTCCCACAAAAGCATCCTGACTTGGGACAACCTAAAGAAACGTGGATTTTTTGGGCCTTATGTCTACGCCCTTTGCCTCCAAATGGAAGAATCGATGGAACATATACTAAATTAGTGTCCCTATGGGTCTCAGCTCTGGGACCAAGGAGAAAAAATTATGTGCACCTTCTATCGTAATAAAAATAGTGGTATTGAAACAATTTCTAGATGGCGGGAAAAAAACTTCAAAAATCCAATTCTCAATCGCAGTTGGCAGGTGCTACCAGAATTTATATTATGGCATATTTGGAAAGAGAGAAATCATAGGATTTTTCATTCCACTTAGTTTCCTTGGGGGTCAGTATGGACCAAAATCAAGGAGAACACAGTGGAGACAATTAAAATTGTTATCTGGACATAGGAGGATCTCTTATGCAACTCTAAGGAGAAACCCATGTTTATGGAATGGGACCTACACATTTCCCTTGCCTATTCTCCCACTCATGTGTGCCCCCCATCCCCTGGTAGCCATGATCATTGGTCCTGCCCCCCCTTGGGTTTTTTCAAGCTCAACTTTGATGGGGCTTCCAAGGGAAATCCATGCTCAGATGGTTTCAACATTGTCTTTAGAAATGATTAGGTGTCCATCCTCCACATACTTGCAAGAAACATAGGACATGGTACAATTAATTTTGTTGAATTATGGGCCCTCATAAGAGGCCTCCATATCACTCAACAAAACAAATTCTTCATATTCATTGCGGAAGGGGACTCCCAGGTGATGTTGGGCTTGCTTTCTAAGCTCCTTAGCGGCTCCACATGAGATAAAATATCACCTAGTTGGATACTTTCAAGAAGTATGGAACTCTTTCACTCTCTTCTCTAGACACATCTTATTCTAATCCCATCTCATGTTCCTTGCGATGCAAAAAAAATTGGCGGAAAATTTGGCCAACATTGGTGTGTATCAAGAGGTGGAGGATCTTGAATGCATCTCAAGTCAACATCCGAATCATCCTACTCTTCTGGAGTGTATATCTCTTGCAGAGAAAGAAGACTCTTCTCTAAATGGGGTGACATACAATGAATATGGGTAGTGATTTGGGTAATAGAGGCTGTGGCACCTGAAAACACGAGACTCAAGGTATTTACAAAGGAACTAGGATGTATCTTCTATTTAAATTGAGGACTAATGACACCAAGTACTCGCAGCAAGAAAATCTATGTCAAGAGCATGAGTATATCTTTGTTGAGGTCATCGATATTTACTCTTAGTCTTTTCGCACTATGAGGGAATTAACACCTCTCCACCAGCCATGCATAATGGAAATATGGTTTATGGAGTATCAAATGCATGTGGATTCCTCTTACACTCAATATTTCCTCTTTCAATATCGGTTTCAGAATAACATTCGAGCAATTTCCTTCTAGTTGTCTATGATTTCTACTATGTCTACAATGTCCAACCAACGAGGGAGATCCAAGCGAGGTAGGGGTCACTACAACCTTCCTGATTGTTCTACTCTAGACTCTGACAGTGAAAGAGATTATTGTATGCATCATAGTCTAGCCAATTCTCCTCAAGCCTCAACATCCAGCCATTAGTAGGATAGTGGACACAAAATCAATGGTTGGGGTTGTAAGATTGAATGGTTTGATCATAAAGGAAACTCTTTAGGATTTTCTCCTCACTAGTTTCCAGGCTCACCTTCCTCCTCTAGGGCCCCTCATTCTACTCCAAAATATTCCCAAAGAAATGAGGAGGAGGACCTCTCCTAAGGTCCACATCGCTCATCGTTCAATGGGCACAACCAACAAGTCATGGGCGCTTTGGCCATATTGCAACAGTTTATATTCAAAGTTCACAATGAGATATCCGACCTCAAATACAAAATTGATCTCCTGTAACATCGGGTCACCATGCTTGAGGCAATGCACGAAACTAAATATGCTCATAATTTAAAGAACAACCTGCCAGCTTGGGATAGATTATATATGCAAAAGCTTATTCTCCTTCCTTTGGATCACCAGGGTGAATCCTCACCCAACGACCATGTTTAATTGTCTTGTCTAGATTTTTTGCTTACTATGGTTATGATATCACTATAGCTTTGTATTTTTGGCTAGATTCCTTGCTAGGATTTACTGTCTACATGTGTTACTGGTTTAATATTTTTTGTCCCTACAAGACATTTCAAACTAAACATTAAAATGGGGTCGAGTTGGTTTCCATTTTTTGACAACTCAAACCCCAGTAGATAATTGTTTGCTTGATATTTCTCTTCATAGCAAGTAATTTATAAAAAAATTACTTAGAAAAATTAAAATTATTTATAAATATATAAATATAGATTATATTTTTTTATTACTTCTATTTATAATTTTTTTTATAAATATATTCATTCAATGAATGGATGGATATATTATAAATGGATGGATATATTATAGAGATAAGGAAGCTTTCGTTTTGTGTGGACAAGGCATTGTTATTCCAAACAAATAATTTGGATGGTGATTAACATAGAAGATCCATAAAGTCGGTAACAATTGTTATATCGTTTCCACGTTTATTCCCACCATTATTTGTATTTATTTACAAGTTCAGTCAATAAAATATCAATTATTATGTCTCCTAATAATTAGTGTGGAAAAATAACGTTATTAGTCCCTGTCGAAGGCCTAATAATTAATGTGGAAAAATAATGTTATTAGTCCCTGTAGAAGGCTAGGACTCTTGCAATCGATTCATCATTGACCATGTATTACTTAACATTTGACTTAAAAATATTTTTCCATTCTCCAATGTTGTACATAGGATAAACAAATTAACAATTAATTTTTTTATTAAATTACTTTTAGAAGGAAAGCTATTGGCTTACACATTTGGAGTCTTATTGTCGAGCCAATGTAATTGTTTCATTCTTAAAGTCTATAACATAAAGTGGAGAGTCTGGAGTCATTGCTTTTCCCCACAAAAATGTAATATTACATTCTTATATAGTCTATATAACCTAAGTTTTAACTTTGGGTTATAACTTTATTTCACCTCTATGTGATTAAATTTACTACTTCATTCTTCATTAAATTCACTACAATGATTTATGTCAGTGCTTTAAATGTTGAGCCAGAATTTCGTCTCACCATCTCACCGCGCGTATGTTGAAGGCCCAAGATACTGATCACTCTGTAATGATTTGATCTAGATAGTATTCTCGATCCCCTCATTGATCAGTGCATTAATGCACCAATTTCTCTGCACCGCCTCACTGGATTTGATCTTCATTGCATCATTATCGCCTCATAGCTAAGCACTCCCCTGTTGCTAGGGATGAATTCCAACCTAACTTGGATGAAGCTGGGATAGAAATGTTGGTTCTTGAAGATGTTTCCCCAAATGAAAGAATATTGCAAACCAGTAGAAATGAGATTGCCCTAGCTAGACCAATCAATATGACATGACCAATATATCTAACATGAAGGTTCGTTGTTAGAAATATGGAACTGTATTATAAGTGCAACTATAGAACTCTGGAACAAAGTCATTCAAAAAAAAATATGGCTTCGGCGTTTTGACCAAGTATGCAACTTTATCATTTATAAAATGGTAAAAAAATATCAAAATAACAACAACCAATAGATTTAGATGCTATCATATATACCTGTGTCTTCATTCAATATGCTTAGAATGTATTATGTACTAAACTGTTGGATCTACTCCTACAACTTCACCAACCGCTCAGCTATAAACATATCCACATAGAAAATGAATTGTTCAATGCCAAGCTCCAAATACAGGTTGAATTCCATCTAGTCGAGATCATCCATTGTAGCTCTTAATCGTCCCTCCGACCTTTATTTACCATGTTCCATCTGTCCAAAAACCACCACATGGAGTCCCTTTAGCCTCTAGCCACCGCCNAAGCTCCAAATACAGGTTGAATTCCATCTAGTCGAGATCATCCATTGTAGCTCTTAATCGTCCCTCCGACCTTTATTTACCATGTTCCATCTGTCCAAAAACCACCACATGGAGTCCCTTTAGCCTCTAGCCACCGCATTCCATCAGTCCAACAACCACCGCCCTTTCTGTAGGGATTGTAATGCAAAAAGTAGATGGTTTGCATAGCTCTATATAAAAATTAAAACCTTTAGCATTTGAGTAGGATATTTCAATATATGAATAATAAGGAATGGTTCGTAGAGGTATACATTAAACCCTCCCCTACACGCTTATACAAAAAACACCCAAAAAAATAAAATTTTACCTCGTCCCTAGGCCCTGTGTATCAATGTATGTTTCTACGCATTTTCTCTTTAGGTGGTGGTCGTTCTCTAATTTTCCCAACTGAGTAAGTTGTTGATTCCATACCTACCCATATAAAGAGGTGATACATATGCCTACCATTTGGATACAGATTCGAGTATTCCTCTGGTTAATCTTGCAATAAATCAAATATATTAGAGAAGTACATATAGGAGTGGTCTATTGTCCGCAGCTTGAAACACACTCAAAAAAACAACGTATACAACAAAATAGATTTAGGAAAATCTCTCAACCTACACAACTATGCAATGGATACACTATTCAAAGGAGAAAATGAGTTGTTCCTAGAGAAAAAAATAATGCACTGAATGGACACCATCACTCACTGAAGAAAAACGATGCTTACAGTTCTCAGTGTGTCCCCAAAGGGGACAATAATATTTAAAAGACACCACTAAATGAACGATGCTCATTGCATAAAAGTTGTAACCAGTGGTAGTTTCCAAACTGATCATCATAATTGCTCTCTGCGTTTCTCTTGAAGATGGCTAAACAATTCCTTGATAATGTGAGACATATTTCTGTTTTAAGCTATTTTCTAACTAGTATCCAAAATTTTTACATGATGATGACTATGGAGCTGGAGTAGTGGTGAATGGGAATGGATTTGGTGTTCAATCTCTGCAATTGCAAACAACCCATCAATATCTCTAGCCATATACAAATGATAAACACAACCAACACACTAATTTAATTTATGGGAATGTAATTATATATATATAGTCTAGGCATGGATTGAATTTTAAGTCCTCTCAAATCAATTGCATTACATCTTACCTGATTCTAACGGACTCGTTGATAGATTTGGTAGAGAATGCAACTTTTCTAAAAAGAATGTACATTAGACAAAATTCTTTGCACCTTGTGGCAGTGATAGAATACTTGAGCAAGATATAGTTTGGGATGGACATAGTAGAACTAAGTTCTAACAACCCTAATGTATTAAAGAAAACAAATTTTTGAGTTGTGGTCAGTCGTTTGATATTCTATTTTCGGGTAGAATATATCAAACTGTGTCGACCAAGTGTGAAGATCAAGAAATGCACCAGTGTAAGAGCTGAAGACAATCATGTAATTTCACTATCGAAGAGCTAGAACATACAAGAATGGAAGCGAATGTAAAGATGTAAATATTTAAATGATGGAAAGTTGGATCTTACCTATATGCTATCAAATATTGTTCTCATCCACAGGTTTAGATGGTCGTGTGCATTGTAGTGAGTGCAATATCAATATTGAAAAGGTTGCATGATGTGTATGGTTCCATCCGATGGTGACTGTGGATTGTGGTATATTACTCCATCCATATATAACTCTTCGATGCCCTTGCTCCTGCTTCTGCTAGCACAATATTGAGAAATGGTGAGTATTCATTTTTCCAAGGCCATACCTCTACGACTCTGCAAAAATGAGAAGTTAAAATATTTGTATTGAAAGAAAAACTAAACGGAGTGGGACCAGTTATTTAAAGGTATACCATAAAGGCAAAAGCTAGGACAATTGCTCCACCTTCTTCTATAGAATACTCACCATAGGCAATTGGAAGGTATGGCTTGCTAATCATGGTTTCAGACATTAAACAAATCTTCCATCTATCATTGAAGTAATTGCATAGTTATCCATTTGGCTTAGCATGGTTTCCATGTGATTATCCATGTGGCTTGGTGCTTGCATGGTTGACAATTGTTCCATGCTAGTTATCCATCTCGCTAGGTCTCATCTTTGGAAGAGATCTCTCACCTTCATGCATTGGGTAAAAGTGGGACCTCGGCCTAAGATATATACTTTTGTTTTCTTTTTTAATTATTAGTCCCTGCCATGGGACTATAGCTATGAGTTTGTTTTTGATGTGACATTAATTTGCCTTTTACTATAAATTTGTGTATGTAATGTAATGTTTACATAGGAAAACAAATATATATTTTTGGATATAATAAAAATATTTGTGTTTCTCATTTCTAATTGGTTGATAGAATTGAAGTGTTACTGCTCCCTTCATGTCTTTCAATATGTAGAATTAATTATATAATCAATGAATTTTACATCACCACATCTAAATATAAAAAGTTATACTATGCATTTATTATTATGCATTATTATATTTATATTATATTTATTATCTAATATATTATTTATTAATATATTTATAATATATTTATTATCTAATATATTATTTATTAATATATTTATAATATATTTATTATATTTATGAATATTATAGTTCCATTCAACTTACGGTTCATTATACATTCTAAATAACAAACAACCCTCAATTATTATCTTTTGACAAAAAAATTCTTTACTTGTGCATTTAGTTATATTAAGTTTCATTGTTCAACATGTATTTCCCAACTAATTCGGCAGGCACTGTGTTGTCATGCAACCCTTGTTACATATTCAAATATTTTTTACTAATAAATACTTACAGAATTCGAAGTGACCTATTAGATAATGGCTATGCATAGAGCCTTAATAATTCTTTTATGATCTCATTGATCCCAGAGGTTTGTTTTCATTTATTCTCTATATTTCGCAGTTCTTGCTCAATGATTTGGATTGAAGTCTTGTTTGCAATAGGTAAAGAAATGATTTGGATTGAAGTCTTGTTTGCAATAGGTAAAGAGTAAAGTACCGCAGAAGATGAGAGGAGGGGCTTCAGTTCTTATTTTGTCAATGTTATTTATACCTGTCTATCTCAATCCATTAGAGGCAATGTTTCTTTCTCAATCTTTCTAAAGTTGGGTTTAAATGGTTTGCAGTGAAATTGGGGAGATGAGATGACAAGCCAGAGGATGAAAAATAAGTACGTGCATTCTTAGCTTGGACCTAGAATTAGGTAGAATTCTAGTTTTCGCATAATCTTTGCATACATTTTGAATGTACAAATTTTGTCATTCTGGGTTAAATCGATTTGACGTTTGTATTTTGTACTTTTGTAGAAATGAAGAAACGACTTCCCATGACAATTTAGCATGCCTATGCAGTTCATTGACTGAAAATAGAAGTCACACATCCCCTGGGGTTTTAGTTCCCTCCTCCATATAAATATTTCAGGCTATCATGCCCTTCCATAGGTCACCACATGGCCAGTTTGACATGTTCTAATTGCTTTTCTCTCTTTTATGCAGATATGAAATTTTCTGATATTATTTCTGGTGCTTCATTGATGCAGATCATAGAATCAATCATTGCTCTATTTAGAGTAGACTTTACGGGGCGAGGGGAGCTTGTTGAGCACTGGGTAACAACATATTTTATATCAATTTCAACCAAACTAGATTTCCCTATGCTAATTTTAATACCTTGTCGAGAACAACAAAAACTTGGGTAAATGTTTTTGCACCTTATAAAGATTGTTGAAGAATTTAATGTGGATATGTTCATGTCCAACCAAGGTATCTTATTCCTTTGCAAGCAATACTTGTCAAATGGTTAATGAAACTGTCAAACTGAGGCTTGGATTAATCCTATTTGCTTCTTATCAATGATTGTTGATCTAGGAGGAGGTGTATTCGTAACGGATCCCAAAAAAATAGTGGGTGGCCATGTTCTTGCACATGCTTTGACTGTGAGGCTCATATTCAGAAAACGCAAAGGAGAACAACACATTTTCAAGATTTATGATTCCCCTAGTTTGCCAGAAGCAACAGCTATATCCTTTGGATCTTACAATCCCTTGTCCATATTGTTTATTTGCGAAATTGGACTTATCCTTGTTTAAATTAATTCCATTATGTTTTCTAGATAATAGCAGGGGGTATTACCGATGCTAAAGATTGATACAAACTTTCTTCTCATTTCTCTATGTTGTAAAGCAATCAACGATTTGAAAAAAAAAAGAGAACATATTGAAAATTTTGAGGATTGTCAGTTGACACTGTATTACATTTACCTTTGTGATT
>JASDQU011026533.1:0-15021 GCA_032191745.1 Picea mariana
GAGGTTAGTGGATTATGGAAGGGAGATAGCTAGTTATGAGATAGAAATAATGGGGATGTGATGTTAATATTAGATTCCCTTAATGAAAATGAAGCCACTTTAGGTAGTAAATTGTATTCTTACTCAATTTTCTTAGCCCTTGCGGACTTTAGATCTTATATGATGATAGAATAAGAACTAACAAGAGGAGCTATAAGTGTCTTAGAGAGGAAGAAAAGGGTTCTTTGGAAGGATTAATTTTCAATGGGAGAAGAAGAAATAAATCATTATAAGGCTTTTAAAATAGAAAATGGGTTTCCTTGGTCAAAGTTTAGTTGGCTAGAGTTCCAAAACAATGAATTTTGATGCAATAACTATGACTAATAGGAACTTTGACAAAATAACTATGATAGAGATGAACTATAACAAAAAGGAACTTTGATAAAGGAACTATGACCAATGAGAAGTATGACTAACAATAAATTTGGTGAAGGAACTATGACTGAGAAACTATGATCGATAAGAACTATGACTAATAGGATAGTGTGACCAATAAGAACTATGAAAGAAGAACTTTGATCAACACTAATTTTGATAAAGGAACTCTGACCATTGGGGAAATTTTTGATAGGAACTGTGACCAATAGGAGCTTTGACGAAAGAAATATGGCTTATGGAAACTATGACAAAAGAACTATAATGGAGGAATCATGACTTCAATAGTGGAGCCAAAACTACAATAACCTTAAAAATTTGATTTCGATATTAGGACATTGAATATATACCGACATAATAGTGTATTATATATGTTAATATATATGTATATGTAGTATAAAGTAGTATATATACCAACATATATGGATGTCGTTATATAGAATACTATATATATACTAGTATAGTACATTAGTATAAATATTGGTATATACACTAGTATATATATTGAGATAATATGTTAGTATATATATATGTATGTTAGTGTATTTGCATATATAGAATACTAAATATACTAGTATAGTACACTAGTATAAATATTGATATATACACTAGTATATATACACTAGTATATATACCAAGATAATATGTTGGTATATACACTAGTGTATATACTGACATAATATGTCGATATATACACTCGTATATGTACCGACATATTATGTCTATACATATACTAGTGTATGTACCGACATATTATGTAGGTATATACACTAGTATATACCTCCATCAAGATATAATAGTTTATGATTACAAGAAGAGGCCATTAAATTAAATGATGATTATCAGCGTAGGCCTATATCCATGAGGATATGGAAGAGATGAAGGGACCCAGATTGTCCCAGCCCCTCATTCAAAGAGTGATTGTATGCCAAAGAAACCCAAGCAAAGGAAATATAGCAATTTGAGAAAGGGAGATTATGAGAGAGGAGGTCAATGGACAATGTAAGATAGAGGCTGAGATAGCAATGATGGGGATGTGTTTTTAAGTTTATAGTCCCTTATGTCGGTATATGTAGTATATATACCATCATAATATGTCGGTATATACACTAGTGTATATACCGACATAATATGTCGATATATACACTAGTATATGTACCGACATATTATGTCAGTACATATACTAAATCTAAATCTAAATTATGTTTAGATTAGGAAGAAGCTAAATCTCTTAACATATTGTGTTTTACACTTCACAAGATTACAAACTTCACAATAGAATTCACTGACATTTTTGGCGTCGTTGCAGGGGAAGTGTACAAAGGGAATTTGTTTCTCATTTTAGATGCATATAGGTAGAATGCAGGTAAATACTAGCTCATGTCAAATGATAACCTGATGACAAGAGGGTCTTAGTAGCAAGAGGTAATCAAGACAGTGTGTTTCATTCAAAAAGTAGTGTGCTTTTATTTTAGTTAGTTTCAATTATTTTTGGGTGATGTAAGAACCTACATACACTAATCCAATTGTGAGCAGGAGATCTTGACCAACTGAGAGAAGTTAAATAATGTTCAAGAACCTGTTGAGTAAAGGATAATGTTACTCCAAGAAATTTCTTAAATCCTAGCAGCAGTCGGAAACATCTCTGCATCTCAGGAGAATCAAATCCTGACAGCGTTCAGGAACATACTTGCACTACGGGAAGTGATAGAAGATCAAAAATTCTATGAGCCACATCAAGAAGAAGACCTAAGAGATTAAAAAACCATGTAAATCATTTGATGGAGAGCAGACATTAGAACGTTCGAGGGATCTCTAGCATGCCCATCCTCAGATCCTTTATGCATTCAAGGGACCAATCAACAAATATTAGAAGATGTTTAAAATGTGACAAAGGAGGACATACAAAACCAAGAGAACAATGACTAGGGAAGGGTTCAAGATAAAGAAGTATCAAACATTACCAGGGCACAGATATATCAGATTGTTGTAAATTCATTTTGTTGGTTCGAATTAATACAAAGGAACTCTTGTTGCTGCAATTTCATGAGTTTATGTATTTGAAATCATAAGTTTATTCACTTATGCATTCAAGAGACCAATCAACAAATATTAGAAGATCTTTAAAATGTGACAAAGGAGGACATACAAAACCGAGAGAACAATGACTAGGGAAGGGTTCAAGACAAAAGAAGTATCAAACATTACCAGGGCACAAATATATCACATTGTTGTAAATTCATTTTGTTGGTTCGAATTAATACAAAGGAACTCTGGTTGCTGCAATTTCATGAGTTTATGTGTTTGAGATCATAAGTTTATTCACTTAAGTTCTTTTTAAGTAGCGTCCCTCGAGCCAGGAGGGCCCCTGAGGAGGAGTACACTGCTCATTTACATCTCAGTCGTGTGTGATTTCCATTTCCTGTTGTGTGATTTCAATTTCAGTTCAGTTATTTCATTTTGTTTCAGCCCAGTTTTGCACAGTAAAGTCTATTCACACAAATTATTAACCGATAGAACCGAAATGGTAAATTATGGTAAACTATGTAGGCCATGGAACGGAATGATAAAATCTGTGAATCTAAGGGTTAATGATTTAGGAGTGTTTAGAATCATTGTTGTGCTCATTTCGTCTATTTCTGTAAGTGCAATTGTTTAGATTAGGAAGAAGATATGCACATATTGTGCTTTACACTCCACGGGATTACAAACTTGGGTTGATGAATAAATGTAACGGAATTCTCAAACAATAGAATTGACTTGGTGTTCTGGACCATATAAGACATAATATGCTCTATTAAGACCAACAAAGCTCAACTATTGCAATGGTACGATGTGCTCACTCGAGAATCAGATGGGAGCGAATTTGGATTTCTCATGCAATTCTTTGATTAAATATGGATCATCAAACTTCAGAAGTTGCTCAATCCATATTCCATTCAGACTTGACCTTTCTCATTTTAAATTAAAGCACAGAATCACCAGCAGCAAGTCCTTTGGTACTGACCAAACCACTCCACCCTATTGCGAGCAGAAACCTGTTGACAAAGACCTAATGATATTGAACCACTTGCTTCAGAGTGAACTTTGACACATCTTAAGTAAATTCCTCACAAGTTATGCCACGAGATCAAGTTGAAGAAGAAGGCTGACAATACTACTCTCCTCTGTATATTAGTGTCTGCTAGCACTGGAACTACATTTCTAATTGTGGTTGTTCCTTTTGCAAGAATCAAAACAAATACAATTTCATTCTTCTTGAAACAGGGCTACCACAAGTTCCATCATTTTTATGAAAATCTCCAGAAACTGGAAAACATCAACACCCTCGATTATAACAATTGGACCTTGAGTTATCATTCTCCCAATATTTGAGGTTGCAGTTATGGTTGATGCACCAAAACGCAGAGAAGTCGACATATGAAAGCTAGGTACTTGAACATTTCCACTTAGAATTTCCATGTTTAAACCAAATTCACCTGAAACCAAATGCTTTGTTCCAGAAAACGATATTGAAATTGCAGAATTACTCATTGAAACAGGTGTTGCTGATGATATTAAAACATTTACTGCCTGCAAAGAGCATATCCAGCTTCCAATACAAGGTATCCATTTGAATCAGGAAGGGTTTTGAAATTCACAAGAAATCTGAACTGTTTGCACCAATAGCAAATTGATTACATGCGTAGTTTTTGTTACCACATGTCTTCCGATCGCCTTCTTTGCCAAAAATAATTATAACGGGCTCCACTATATGAATGGCTTTGCAACAATTGCCGCAATTCCTATGAAAAAGAAAAACAAGCCTGGAATTGGTGATTTTGGGTATGCTGTGGCGATCTCCTTTTATACAACTGTGTAAAATACCAGTTGGATGCTTGCTTTCTCCCTCTGATATTTTCTGCAGCTCGATCATATATTTAACAATTCATGTTCATTTTACAGCTGACTGTATTGATGAGAAGGGTCACAATTTGGAAGGTGCCCCTAGTGGTCGAAGCATTCGAGGATATACCACGATTAGTAAGAATATTATGATGTGGGAGGGGTTGTCGCAACACAACATGGAATTGTGGGTTGGTTCTATATGCAGTTGAGCCCTTGTTTATTTGAGTCCAACAAGGTTGGGAAACTCACAAGCATAATGATCATCCCCATAGAATATACACAGATGTTTGATTTTTTTCCCCTGTTGTTGTGTTTGACCTTGATTGACATTAACCCCCCTCCCCAACATTGGTCTCATTGCCCCTTTGCCTGTGGTTCTTAATATTTTAGTATTTTTCTTCTTCCCTTGATTAGGATCCTAGTTACTTTTTGGTTGATCCAAAATTTGACCAAGTTGGGAAGGTAATGTTAGAAGAAGACAAGGGATGTTGAGAAGGTCAAGTGTAACTCAGCTAATGTAAGAAGAAGACAAGGGATTGGTAGATGTCCCCTCGTAAGGAGTGGATGTTGTTGGAGCACCGGGGGCATGGGGAAGAGATAGAGTATACCCAGTGAGAAGGAATGAAGCTTTTAGTGGACAACAATTCTAGAAAATAATCTTTGACATCTCGAAGAAGAAGGTTACAAACAACTAGTATTAGCCTTACAATATTTCAACAAAGAATGAAATGTTTCTTAGGGAACTTATAACAAACTAAAGTATAAGAAGATAAGACCATATAAAATCCTCAGAAATATTTCTAATAATGCATGCATAAGTTGGATTTACTTGATGATTTGGATGCAGAAATGTTGTAGATATTCATGGTATCATGAAGAAATTAAAGAAACAAAGGTAGTTTAGAAAGAACTAGTGGCATATTAGAAGGAACATATTCCAGTAAATAAGCTAGAGGAAATTGAGGAGGTGTTGGTAGAAGGGTTAATCAGGAGGATTAAGAAGCATAAAAAATACTTAATTAAGAGAAAAGACGAGGTTCAAAGAATGCATCATGGGGTTTTGAAGAAAAATCGCTTGGCTGGGATGACCATCTCCATTTGGTAAATTTGTCATCCATCCCTCATGAGTATGATTCTCACGAAAATTTTCAACTAGGGGACTCTGATGCAAGATCATCCCTAGCTAAGTAAGTGATCATGCATGCATTTTGAAATCATAGACAAGTATGGAAGTCTTATAATATATTTCAATTCAAATTTAAGGCCCTAGGTATTCCTACGTTGACCTAAGCATGCATTATACTGCTTTAGGCAAGCATTTCCTGAAAGGTTGGAATTAGGGTAAATTTTCTTTCAAGTATAATAGGAGTTAAGAATGGAATTGGGGTAGGACATGAAATGGGTTTATAATGAATTGAATGAGGATTCCCTAGAGCATTTTACAAAATTTGACTGTGGTCATTAGCCTACTGTTTCTATGGATTTTAGTGTTGATTACGTACATTTGGGTAACTAATGAAAATTGAATAAGTTGACATTTTGGCAGATTTATATCTTTGAATTAGTGATCATTTGGGAAATTTTGACTGGGCTTGGGGTTATTAGTAAGAACCTGGTGGAGCCTTGCCTAGTACATTTTGTTTTCCAAAATGAATTATATTGAAAAGGATGACATGCATTTTTGCAAAGCCCCAAAAACATTTGGGACTATGTGTAGTGAAGATAGATTTTTGGGAAATTTTACACAAATGTAAGATTTAGCCTAGATTTGAAAATTTTGAAATTGTAGGAAGCTGGAAAATGGAAAGAAAAATTTATTCCAAGATGAATCATCCAGTTGTGACCTGAATTAGAGCTTAGACTTGCATATTTGTGAAGTAAAGTAAAAACTGGAAATTTGGCGCAAGTACCCAACTTGGAAAATCAATGACTTGCAGAAGAAGGGTAAGTTGCAAATTCTTGAATATGGTTTTTGTAGAGGAGATGGAGTACTTAAGCGTCATGTCATTTGTTTTCATAATAGATCTTTGAAGCCTACTCAATGTGCATTTTCCTGAGCATACTTGGATTAGAGGGACAACATTTAGTAAAAAAAATCAATCACATGGTAATTGCATGCATTTCAGGGCACAAAAGAAGTTATGAAGAATGGGAGATTTTGAACCCGAACTACATGAGGAAATCATCTCTAGGAACATTTGGCCTTTGGCCACATCGATGAAATATGAACCAATGCAATAAGTTGGACCAAATGATGCAACCACCAATGATTGAAATTCCAAATATATCTAGCTTCTCATCTTTTTGCATTTAAGGTGTATTATGAGGAAAAAGAGATCATCTTTGTCTCTCCAAGGTTTTGGTTTTCACCTTAGGGTTTTGAGAAAGTTTGAGATCCCTCTGTCAAAATTGATCCTTGCTTTTTATATATTGTCCGACATAGGCCTTCATATTGATTGAATAAAGACAAAATTTGTTAATCCTTTTTGTGTAATTGAATATACTCTGTTGTGTATGTTAGTTTGTTTCTATTGAGTATTTTGATTTTTCATGGCTATCGAACCTCTACATCGCACAACTAATCTATTGTCTTCTTTTTTACCAAGTCTCAAATGACTAATGGTTCATTTGGGAAATCATTTTCTTCAATTCTCTATTTTTAATCCATTTCATCATGACATAATATCAACCCTTGTCTTGACTTTCAGGTTGCAATTTGTGTCCATATGATTTATTTTGATAATAAATGTCATAAATCGACATAAGGCTTCTCCTTCTATTGGTAACATGTCCCTATTTTTGCAAACATAATAGAGTAAGGGATTGTGTTTTTACTCTTAGTTCATCTATTAAGAATTGTTTCTAAACTCTCAACTTTCTTCTAAGATTCTTTTGAAAGTCCCAAACCTCTTAACACTAGAGCCATACAAAATTGTTGTGTGTACCAATGTCCTAAAGAGTAGCTTCTTAGGTTCCCATCTTCACAACTCAATTTATGTGCATTAATTTTGTCTGAAATAAATACCCTTCATGTCTTAGATTTTCTCTACACAAAAATAAAAAAATTCAATTTATAAGTGCAATGAGATTCAAACCCAAATTTTTGCAAGAAAAAACTACCTCCTAATAAATATGACAATTATATGATACCAAATACTTATTACTATTAATTTTGTTTTCCTTAATTAATTTTCATCACATTAAATTAAATAATTAAAATTTATATAGTTTAATTTTAAATGTTTTTAAAAATTCAATGACCATAAAACTTAGAATTCAAAGAAAGTATTTAACATCTAGAATAGAATGCAAAATATTCCATTAATAAATATCTTAATATAAAAATAGATAAGAAAAGCATTAATTACGCCAAAAGGCATACACCTATTGACAATGGGCACATTTAATGATCTTTTAACCTTAAATCTTAATCTTATGGCCAACAATTGAAGATGATGGCATATTCTTAGTCATCCTCCCAAATCAATGATTCTTAGTCATCCTCCCAAATCAATGAATGGGATTTACTGTTCATAACTTCCTTGCATTTATGAATGCATGAGTTAACATGTTTAGTTTTTCACATTTACCTAACCATATTAAGAAATTACTGTAAGGCCATATGATTGCCACATTAAGATGATTAACAATGATTAATATCTATGCAAGATTTATTGCCATGTTTGGATGATTAGCAGGCACTAGCTGCAATGGATTGCACGTATAACTGTTGGGATGTGAACCGTGGCCACGTTTGGATTACAAGTATAACTGTTGGGATGTGAACCGATTTTTGTAATTAAATAGCATTGATCTATGTGGATATCAATGGCCATCCACCTTTTCCAACTGGCTCAAAACAATTTTCTGGCAATTTTGGTAGTTTACTATTTTTAGCAGTTTTTAACTTCCAGGGCCATTTTGAGGGCCTAAATGAAGGTTTTTCAGGATCAAGATTCTCAATGATAGACGAAGGCATGATAGATCCCCCAAAGTGAATATCCTCGACGATGCCTTTCAAATGGGCTATCATGCATGTAAAACAAAGATCGTATGCAAAAGTTACGACCCCGAGAAGTTGATGTACTAACTTACCCAAATGGAGCCCACATGACTTTTGGTTCTTTATCTCCTAGGGTTAGGTTTTTGGATGTCTAGGGTTTTTGGCATTTTTGTTTATTATAAAAATTCCTTCAGAGCCTCATTGTAATAATCTTCTTTCGAATGCGAGTAGTCGTCACATCTCTTCTCAGAGATAAGCTGCCACCATTCTAACGAGTCTTTCACTCTGTATTTTTACAGTCTATGTACATTTATTTCATTAATATAAATCATGTGTTACTGTATATATGGGTTTATGGTTTCATCTCTGATACATTTCTATTATATTATTGGATATCTGTGATATCTCTATGCATTTCTTTATTATATCTCCGCTTTCATTTCGTGCCGAAAATAATCTAGATCAGCTGTATCAGAGCAGGCTACTCTTGATCATTTTTTAGTGCATGTCCCCGATGAGTTTTGAGTATAGAAAGTTGGTTATCGATCTTGTCTCTCTTGAGGACAATCACTCTCGCACACCCAAGAAACCCTCAATGGCGGAAGAAAATAAAAATGACGAAGCAGACGATCCTATCAGTTAGTTGCTTGAGCAAGCTCTCACGCAACAGAGGGATGAAATGATGGAGAATTTTTCCCACCTCCTTCAACACCTGTCGATAGCAATAGGCGCATCTTCATCAAACAACCACTTTGGAGGAACTTCGCCTTTCAAGGTACAAGTTAATTTTGATATTCCTGTATTTGAAGGACAAATAGATGCAGAATCCCTAGACAAATGGTTAAACCTTCTAGAAGGTTATTTCTTTGTTCACAATTTTTTCGACAGAGAAAAGATCACCTTCGCACTCCTTAAAGCTCTCCCCCATGTTAAACATTGGTGCGAAACTTATTGGGAGCAAAGTTCCATAGAGGAGTCTGGAATATATGGGGTCGAGCCCACTTGGGATTTTTTTATGGATGCAGTAAATGAACAACATTACCCTATTGGAAACTATGAGGACCAGTACATGAGATGGACCACACTACGGTAAGAGAGGGGCCAATCAGTTCTAGAGTTCACCAATACCTTCCATACTTTGCACACCAAGCTGGGTATCAAAGAATCCGAATGACATTTGGTTCTGAAATACCGTGGGGCTCTACACAAATACATCCAAACTGAAATGGATTTTTTGGAAATCTCATCACTCAGTGTTTTTTATCGATATGCTTTTAAAATCGAGCATAAATTTAAGCACCAGAACAAACAGGATTTCAGGTCTGCAAATCCGCAACAACCAAAGTATGACAAAGACGGCCCTAACAAACGGTCTCCCAAAAACCAGTCCAAGCCACGAGAAAATAAGGGTCACGGGAAGACAAAGAAAGACACTAGAAAATGGTGCGATTTCCACAAAATCCCCTGGCACAACACCAATGAATGTCACTCAAAACAGTCATTGGTGGTCGAGATCAAAGACAAGAAGCCGAACCCTGATTCAGAATATGATTCTGAAAAAACTGGTGAAGGACAGATCATTGACGCAGACCCCACTGCTATTGTCGCGACCGCATCAATTCAACCAGAAGAACCAACAAATCCTGAAGAGGGGGAGCACCTTTTTCATTCACAGATGTGGGTGAAGGGATCCTGCTGCATTTTATTGTTGATAGCGGAAGCCAGAAGAACCTCATCTCAGAAGAGGTCCTCAATCAATTGGGATTGTCGACAACACCACACCCGTAACCATACAACATCGGGTGGCTTCTCCAAGGATGAGATCTCTGTGTTATCCAACAATGTCGACTATCATACAGCATCTAACCCTTCAAGGATGAGGTAGTATGTGATGTTTCCCCATTGGATGTCTATGATGTTCTCTTGGGCCAACCATATATGTGGAGATGTCATGTTGTTTATGAGTCTCAACCCCGTAGTTTCATTGTTACTTTGAGGGGTCATCTCTAAAAAATACCAGAGGTAGTTCCAACTATTGTTCCACCTAAACAGTGTCGCAAGGTAGTATCTCATACTGCAAAATTCAGCTTCTTCACAATCTGTTCAAAAGGGGAACAGAAGGACACTGTAACCACTAAAGCCTCGCCCCAAGCACCTTATATATAATAGAAGTAGGTCGAAAAGGTTGCAGCAAAGTGCAAAGATTCCTTTTGCACATAGGCATCTCATGTAGCCAGACTGGCTAAAAAGGTCCAACCCTTCCAACCACATGTTCGTGACAACCTTCAACAAGCTAAGCAACACAACTTCTCCAACAAGGCAAGCAGCTCATCAAGATACAGATTCAACAAACGTTTTTCCCTCTCCCCCGGGCACTCAATGCAATGGATACCATTGCTTCCTAAGGAGGGAGGATTGATCCAGGTGGATATCGGTGGCCACCCACCTTTTCCAACTGGCTCAAAACAATTTTCTAGCAATTTTGGTAATTTACTATTTTTAGTAGTTTTTAACTTCTGAGGCCATTTTGAGGGCCTAAATGAAGGTTTTTTGGGATCGATATTCTCAATGAATCTCCTCGACGATACCTTTCCAACAGGCTATCATGCGCCTAAAACGGAGATCGTATGCAAAAGTTACGACCCCAGGAAGTTGATGTACTAACTTACCCAAACGAGGCCCACGTGACTTTTGGCGCTTCATCTCTTAGGGTTAGGTTTTTGGATGTCTAGGGTTTTTGGAATTCTTGTTTATTGTAAAAAGGCCTTCATAGCCTCATTGTAATCATCTTCTTGCGAATGCGAGTAGCCGTCACATCTCTTCTCAGAGATAAGATGTCACCATTCTAGCGAGTCTTTCACTCTGTACTTTTACAGTCTCTGTACATTTCTTTCGTTAATAGAAATCCTGTATTACTGTATATCTGGGTCTATGGTTGCATCTATGATACATTTTTGTTATATTATTGGATATCTGTGATATCTCTGTGCATTTCTTTATTATATCTCCGCTCTCATTTCGTGCCAAAAATAATCCGGATCAAGCATGGATTATTTGTCACGTACCAGAGAATCTGCGTAGGGATTTCGTTGGTGAGTCGAATGATTCATCTGGTGTTGGGGTCGCTTCTCCATTTATTTAACTGGGCACCTCCCGACGGCATTTGTCCCGAGCTGCTGAACATGAACGACAAGTTTGGAGCTGTCGAGCTGCGTTGAATGTGGGAAACAATGTTTCTGAAATTTACATAGCACACGAAGCATTATATCAACACAAAAACATGTATAGGAGCATATACATCAACATCATGGGTGAAATCTGCAGTGAGACAAAGACTGTTGTGTTTGTAGATACAATTGGCGGAGCTATGAATTCTTCTACTCTCCTGTTAAAATCCTCATCTATCATGGAAGCCAATTCATTGAACTTTTTTGCTATATGTAATAGCTGGAACTTCTACAACCTGCATCAGCTCATTAGGTATTGAAGAGCACATAAACTTATCATCTACTTGGTCATTTTCTATGTAATTAACTATATCCCGAGCTGCTCTGTTCGCTTGCCAACAATGGATATTTACAGTTGCATTGTAATACAACAGGCGGACCAGCACCCAATCTTACAGAAACCGTATAATACATTGGAGCTCTAAGCCGTAATAGAAGTTATGTAAACGCAAGCATTCAAAAAGTTATTGTACATGGTTATGTTGTATGTAGTTGTCATAAGTGTAAGTTTCACTAGAAGGTGAAACTATACCAGCATACTGTTTCATTTTAAAGCCTTAATTAAAGTTTCTGCTAAAATTAGAGTTTGTTTGTAACCTTACTATGCTAATTAAGGTTTGTTTGTAAATGAAATAGGCCAAAAGAGAATTAGGGTTTTTTTGCAAATGAAATATGCCTTTGGGCGTTCATCATCCACAACCACAATTATGTGGTTGTGCTAGTAAGTACTAGCAACAACCACTTTATTAAAGTGGTTAAAGGTGAAAAATGACGTCAATCGACGTATATCAGCCACTTTTATAAAGTGGTTGTTGCTAGCTGACAACCAACCTCTCTCAAGGACAACTATTAATATATTCTTACATAATTAATATAATAATTAATTTTTACATAAGTGTAATGTATACTCATAAGTATTAATAGGTTACATTAATGTATACTATAAAGTATAAATTGATTAACAAAATAATACATTGATCACAAATAAAATAATACACTAAATATAATAAAATAATACATGTAATATAATAAAGTGAACACGTTATTAAAGTAATAATAAAAGAATAATGTAACATATTAAATAATTAATTAATAAAGTAAATACATTTATAAAGAAAAACATTTTTTCTATAAAATATTAATACATTAGCATATTATTAATATATTAATAAAATTTAAATAAATCACTAAATTAATTATAAAGTAATACATTAATAATGAAAAAATAAATAAAATATAAATACATTACTAAATAAATAAAATATAAATGCATTACTAAATTAATTATAAGGTAATACATTAGTAATGCAAAATATATAAATAGTTTAATGTGATATTATATAAATGAATTAATATATTAATAATATATTAATTAATGTATTAATAAATAAATATATATAAATATTAATGATATTTTTATAATGTAACAAGTTAATTAATAAAAATCTTAATAATGTATTGTATTAATTTATTAATTAATATATTATTGAAGTATACATATATATTAATAAAATGTTAATTTTGTTAATAAAGTAAAAATACAATAACAATAAAACTTAAATAAAGTAAAAATACATTTATAATACATTAATGTATTATATTATTTATTACATTATTGATACAATAAAACATTATTTAATAAAACTTAAATAAAGTAAAAATACATTTATAATACATTAATGTATTATATTATTATATTAAATTATTGATATAATAAAACATTATTTATATATTAATTAAATATATTAATGTATTGTATTATATTAATGTATTAAGATATTAATAGAATAAATTTTATATTAATGTATTAATAGAATAATTTTTTTTATATATATTCATAAAGTATTAAAACATTAATACAATAATAAAATATTAATAATGTATTAATATATTGATGGGATAATACATTAATAAACTAAAATATTGTTGTATTAATTAAATAATATATTAATTAATGATATATAATATAGTAAATACAAGTATTAAAAAAGTAATGTAATTTATAAATTAAAGTATTAAAACATTAATGAATAACTTATTTTATGGATATAATGTATTAATTGATTAATAATAATATAAAGTAAATGATTTAATTAATGTAATGTATAAATTAAATTGTTTATACATTAATGTATAATATAATGTATTAATGAAATTAATAAATACTTAATACAATATTAAATAATATAAGGTTAAACTATTAATGTAATAATAAAGTAAAAATACATTAACATTATTTTATAATATTATTATATAAATATAGAACATTAATATATTGCATTTTTACTTGAAAGTATCAATTTTATTTTTTTTGTAAATGAGTGTGAAAAACTATATTATTGAAGGAAGTTATAATACAAAAAAGAGACAGGGACTCCCAAGATCTGCCAAAACGGAAACAAGATCTGGGGTCCCGGAGTTGCGTTGTCTAATATAGCGGGGGAGGCTTGGGTTGCCACCATGGGAAACCGACCCAAACCTCTGCAGACCAGTTTGAAAAACGACATCGTAACGAAATCAGAGAAAGAATAAGCAAAATAGGGTTAGCTCCTACACTGATAAACTTGACCAGGGTTGTCCCTGCACTAGTCCAGGTTGATGAGGTGCCCTTCATCTCCATCCTTCCTTGCCTCGTTCTCCTTCCTCTGCTTCACTGGGCATGTCTTTCGGATGCATGCTAGGGTTCCATTTCTTTCGGTTGGAGTAATGTCTATGTGGTGGACATAGTGTAGGTAGAGATGGAGTTGACCTGCCATTCACTCCATTTTTTCCTTCTGGCTTCGTTGGTCCTCTACAAGTCTTTTTGCACTCGTCTCCAGGTTGTTGAGGGGGTTCAGAATACCTGTGAGAACCTTCTTCTGGTCCTTGGTTTTTGTCCTGTTGGTATCCTTCCGGTCCGCACACATCTTTCCTATCATCATTTTTGTTTGCCAGGCCTCCTCCACTGTCCTGTGGTAGAGGGTTTCTCTGGGCTATGTGGCCCTTGGGTCCCTTATCCCCTCCGCTTCCTAAGTTAGTTTTGTCCAGGCTTTTCCCTTGTGAGTGGTGTTGATTTCTCTCTCCCATCTTTTGATGATCGTATTTCCCTTTGTATCGACCTTCTTAAGGAAGGTACTCTTTGCTTCCCTGGCCGCTTGCTCCATTCTTGTCATCCTTCGGACAGTTGGCGGAGGTTCAGTCTCCTGGGGACCTCTCTTACTTTTGGTTTGCTTCATTCGTACCATCTTCGCTTTCATATGGTGGTTTTTACGCTGGGTTCTTCTCCTGTTCCTATTCACCCCTTCTTGGTATGTAAGGTGGCCCTTGTAATTGCTTTTCTCCAGTCTGTGGCTCTTTTTTTTATATCTTCTTCTATGGAGCCATCTCAGCTATAGTCCCATCCTTGCAATCATGGCCTGCTCTTCAAGGTGTCCCTTTTGGTCCTTATCCTTTGTTCCAGAGCGTGTGCACTTGATGGCCTTGCCGTAATCCCTGCACCAATGCTTTTCC
>JASDQU011026533.1:15184-27217 GCA_032191745.1 Picea mariana
TCTACTTTCCCACGGGTAACCCCTGTACTTATTTTTATTAACAAGACCGTGGTGTCGTACCTTCTCCTAATGTGTGATCTGTATCTACATTTGAAACCTTGTTTGATTGGTGGGCTATCAGATTCTGCTTGGAATCTACGTGCCCTTTAGTTTCTTCTGTGCCTCCATTCTCGCGGTGTTCTTCCGTACTTCTATTGTTGTCACAGTCTTTTATCGTGAGTTGGGTGCAATCTGTTCAGAATTTTCCTTGTGGGATGTTACTCCAGATAATGTCCAGCTCCAGACCTTCTTTATCGACCCCCTCGTTCGCTATTCTTTTCGCCAGTCCATTTGCTGACCTTCGAACCCAGCACAATTCCACTGTGATCCCTGTTTGCAAGTGCTCCTAGATTTTTTGCAGTAAGTGTGCCAAGTGCCAGTGCCTCTGGATTTTTCCCATTCTGGTACCATTTTGGAGTTTTCTTATTGTGTTGATAACCAATGCAAAATCTCCTTCCACTATGGCATTTATCATCCCCTCTCGGCTTAGAATCTCCAGGCCAGTCTCCAGGGCTCCGAATTCCGCTGCGTTGTTGGTTGAGGTTCCCAGACTCTCAGTGCATAGTCAAATGATGTTTCCTTTACTGTCCCTAATTACTCCTCCCAAACTTGTTCGCCCTGGGTTGCCTTTCGACGCCCCATCGAAATTTAGCTTGAGGGAGCCTGAAGGTGATAGCTTCCAGTTGTGCTCACCTACTTGGAGTTGCAGTGACCGTCTGAACTGATTGAGGTTGCAGACATCTTTTAGGTGGAAGGCCTCTAGGATTTGGAAATCCTGTTTAGTGAGTTGCGCTCTACCTACCTGGCAGTTGCGGCTCCGCACCGTATCTCGTGTCATGGAGATTATTGTTTCCTTGATCTTCCTTTTGGGCCAGCTTTGGTGTCTGAAAATGTGTTGGTTCCTTTCCTTCCATATCGACCATATGATCATTCTTGGGATGAGGATCCAACAGAGGTTCACCTCTTCTTGTTCGTTGTAGTTCTCTTTCCAGAGATTGATGGTAGCGACGATGTTACATCAGATCCTGTTGGACTGGCGGAAGATACTTGTCACCCAATCCGAGAGTTTTACAGTGTAGGCACATTCGTCAAGGAGATGGTTCCTTGCTTCTTCCTGGGATTGACAGAGATGACATCTTGATGGTCCTATGAAACACCTTTTTCTTATCTTTTCCCAAGTTATAATGCAGCAATGGGGGTTGTTTTTCTTGGGGGTTGTTCTAAATCTTATCCCAATGTTGGAATGGGACTTCTTGGTCCAGGTCCGCAATATAGTGCCGAACTTCTTTCAGGTTGAATTCGCCATCGTCTTTTTTTCCCCATCTCAGCTGGTCATCTCCTTACGTGACTGTTATTTTCAGTCTTCCCAGTTCCTCCTCCACCACTTTTACTGTTTTTGCGGGTTGATCACTATTCTGTGGGGTGATATTGTCCCAGATTCTCCATTTGTTGCGGTATATTTTCTATTTCCAGTATTGGTAGATGTTAATTTTACCTTGCGCTATTAGCTCCTATTGGAGTACCTCTTTGTCCAGGTTCTCCATTCCCGGTTCTTGTTGCCAAGCGTCCTCCCAAAATCTAGTTGTTCTGCCATTCCTGACTTCCCAGAAGTTGTGGGAGTTCTTTTCGTTAAAAGCCCAGAATGTTAGTCAAATTCCTTTGGATAGTTGGGTTGGTATTGAAGAAGAATATCATCGACTTGGAATGGTTGATATCTATGTTACACGTCAAAATTGCTCAACTGGATAAGTGTCGCATTATCCCTCTCAATTGTCGTAAGTGTCGCATCTTCCCTACAACTTTCGCAAGTGTCGAAAGTTGGTCACTAGTGTCGCAAATGATATTCAGACATACTGCCATGTCAGCGACACTAAGGAGGCACTTATAACATCTCATATGATTGATTTGAAGGAGGAGAACTGGTCTACTGAAGTCAAACAAATATTGACACCTGAAAGGAACCCTAAAACAAAGGTTTTGAGGGGGAGCGCTCCCCTACTTCAGCTCCAAAAGCGTTGGCGCTACCCTATAGTGCTTCAGGGAGCGTTATAATGCTCCCCAGCCCCTTTTGAAGGAGCGTTGGCGCTTCCCCAAGGCTTACCAGGGAGCGCTACAACGCTCTGATGCCCCTTCTGAGGGAGCGCTGTCTATCTGAGGTAGTAGTTGACCCGTTGAGGAGAATAAGGGGAGGATCTTTCAAGATTAGGAGGCAGTTGTGCTCGAATTCTTGGTTTCATCAAGAGATCCCTGATCTAAGGAGAAGGTTCCCAACTTTTTCTAAAGATAACTCAAGAGGTTAAGCTCCTCTTAACCTATATAAACAGGCTCTATGATGGTGAAAAGGGGCTGCAAAATGGGGAATGATACCAAACTTATGATCTCATAGGGAGGAAGAATTGAATATATGAAACTTATGATCTTGGAGGAAACTCACAGTCAGCCAAAGGAGAGTGATCAGTGAAGCTGCTGTCATCCAAGTTGTGGAGCTTTTAGGCAAGGGTTAGACGAAGGGGACTTGACGAAGCTGTCGCATTCGCATCTACGATTGTAAGTACTGTTGTCGTTATTCTCATTAATATGACACGCTTGGCCTGTTTCTTTCTAGTTTGTGTCTAATGTCACATGAACTTATCACTAGATGATAGATCTGTTTTCAAGCTAACATCAATAGAGTAGGAAGCGGTTGTATCTTGTCTTGTCTGCAGAAATCAGCGAGGAGCAAAGGACTGGAGCGGAACTCGGAGCGTGCAGGGACAAACGTCGATAAAAAGGTACTTCTGTCATCCTTCCTTCTCATGTGTTAGTTTAGATAGATTTGAAAGGAATTCAATGTCCATGATAAGCACTTTTCTTTCTAGGGTTAAGGTCAAGCTCTAGAGGTGATCTACCTGTCCGCAGGGAGATTTTCCTACAACACTCAACACCTGAGGCTTCCCAAAAATCTTCTAGGCTTCGTTTGTAGGCTTTAGCTTCCTTGATCGTGGGTATTCCATGAAGTAAGGTATCATCCACAAACTGTTGGTGTGTTGAGGTAGGGAAATTTTCGAAGGGTTTGAGACCTTTTATTTCCCCTGTTATGGTTGCGCTCTTTATGCTTCGGCTAAGGCCTTCCATCATCAGAATGAACAGGAAGGGGGACAACGAGTCTCCTTGTCTGATGCCTCTCGTGGGCCAAAAATGTTTGGAAGGGGCTCCATTTATTAGTAGCGAGTAGCTTGTTGTGGATACGAGACTGACAATCCAGCTGATCTAGTGCTGGGTGAAACCAAAGGCTTCCAACATCTTTACCATATAGTGCCAGCTAATTTTGTCATAATCTTTTGCTAGGTCCAGTTGTATTATCATTCCCCCTCTCTTCTAAATCTTCAAAGTGTGAATGAGCTCATGGGAATGGATGATGTTGGCCATTATTTGTCTTGCTTCCACAAAGCCTACCTGTTCTTGTGAGACCAGTGTAGGTAGGAGGGGTTTCAGTCTACTTGTTATGACTTTGGAGATTATCTTGTAAACCACATTGCATGGTGCTATAGGTCTGTACCGATCAGGGGTTTTGGCTTTATTTTCTTTGGGATTAGTGTGATCATTGTAGCATTAAGTTCTTTGAGGATGGAAGCTGACCTTTGAGAGTCTTCTAATACCTTATAAACATCATGTTTGATGATTTCCCTGCAGGATTTGAAGAACTCCACTGTGAAGCCATCTGGACCTGGGGCTTTCCCATTGGGTATTTCCTGGAGCACCTATTCAACTTCTTCCATGTAAATAGGTTTGTTTAGGAAAATGTTTTGTTCCTCAGTGACTAGGTGTGGAATATGTTGGGTTATCCTTTATATGGCCTTCGTTCTATCTTGGTTGGGTTCCTGGGCTATCCCGTGGAAGTGGTTAACCAGAGCGGTTTCAATCTCCTTATGTGACTCGTGCTCGATTCCATCGTGGTCCTTGATCTTCAGGATTTTGTTGTGGGCTCTTCTGGCCATGGTTGTTCTATGAAAAAACTTGGTGTTCCATTCTCCTTCCTTTAGCCATCGGATACGAGACTTTTGACACCAAAGTGTTTCTTCCTACTGGAAACACGTCTCCCAATCTTGGGTCATCTGAATCTCTTCCTTTTTCTAGTCCTCCATATAGCCTTCCAAAATATAGGTTTCCTGGAGTTTTTTCATTTTTTCTTCTATGTTGTTTTTCTCTTGGTTTTTATTCCCAAAGGTGTCCTTGTTCCACTCCTTGAGCTTATTTTTGATGTACTTTAGTTTCTTATAAAGTTGGAACATCCTTGTCCCTTTCTTTGGTTTCTCCTCCCGCCACCACTGTTTGATTCTTTCCTTGAAAGTCAGGTGTTCAATCCATAATTTCTCAAAACTGAATGGTTTGTTCTTTGGTGTTGTTTGGAAACCTACTTCCAGCTACACTGGCCAGTGATCAGATCCCCCACAGGGAAGGATGTTGTAATCTAAGGTTAGCCCCTGCATAATGATTGACTATGATATTAGGAATCTGTCGAGTCTTGTTGCTACCTGAAACTGGTTCATCCATTTATTGTTCCAGGTGAACTGACCATTCTTATTTTTGAGATCTACCATCTCCGCTGTGTCTATGAACTTTGAGAAATCATCTGCATCCCGATCCAATCTTCTTGTACCTCCTTTCTTCTCCACCAGTGAGGTGATGATGTTGAAATCCCCTACCAGGATCCAATGGAGGTTGGTGGATCAGGTTTTTATATCTTCTAGGTCTTGTATCATTCCTCTCTTTTCCTCTGACCCTTGGGGCCCATACACATTAGTGCAGAGAATCTCCTTTGTGTTTCCAATGATTTGCATGCATACCGTTAGGGTGTTCCTGGTTGCTTCTGTTGCTATTAGATTTAGTATTTGTGGGTTCTACAAAGTGAGAATGTTCCCTATCATTTGGTGGTCTTCGATAGCCACCATCTTGTACTTGCACCAATCTTGTTTATTGATTGCCTCCATTCTGTCTATAGTGCATTTCATCTCTTGAATGAAACAAAGATCTGATTGTTGCTACTTTAGTTTAGTCCTAAGGATTCTTTGCTTTCTTGGGATATTTAGGCCTATTATATTCCAAGTTATGACCTTCATTTAAACATGTGGGGGGGAGTTGGGAAAGAGTTTCTTGATCTTACCCAAATTTATCAGTAGCGGTCCAAGCTCCTATAGGGATACGTTGTTTGATTTCCTACCTTTTTTCCTCCTCGTCGGCTTGGGTGATAGTTGTGGTTGTCCCTCTCCAAATTTGAATCCTAGGTGTCTTATCTCCTCATGTGTGCATTTTTGTCCTCTGGCTTTGGCTTCCTCCTGTAGGAGAAATAGGTACTGGATGCGGTCAAGTTTCTTTGTTTGTATGTTGTTGACGCCCTACCTTTTCCATTGGTCCAATATGTTCGGAAGGTCTATCCCTTTCCTTTCCATGAGGTCCTTGAGATCAGGGTCTTCTGTGACTACTTCGCTCGGGGTCATCTTCGCATCTCCCTCTACGTCTTGCATGGCAGTGTTGTCATGTTTTATTTCTCCTTCCATCAGGGTTGCACAACTCCCCCGTGTCGTCTTGTTACTTGGACGGTCGGTAGGCTCTTTTTTTGCTTGTTATCTAACCTCTTGAGCTTTAACCGAGTCCCTTTCATCTTCTTCCCCTTTATTGGTTTGGTCCCTTCCTTCCATTTTATTTTGGGTATCTAGGTTATTTCCTGTTGGGGTTTTATTTTGCTTTTTATTTAATCTGTTTCTGGGGTTCGGTGTTATAAACCCTTCCTCATCCTACTGTGTTTTGGGGTTTGTCACTTCCTATTTTTTATTAAGAGGGAATTCTCCGATCAGGTGGTCGTGTCCATGGCATCTTCTACATCTAAAGGGGATCTGTTCGTAATCTATGTTTTGGATCCATTCCTTATCCCTGAATTCTAGACTTATGGCTTCTGGGAGTGCTCTAGAAATGTCCATCTCTATGCATATTCTTGCGTAAGATGTGTATCTTCCTTTTAGGGTGGCTTATGAGGTATTCACATATTTCCCCAGTTTGTTTCCTATTTCTTCAAAAGTAGAGGGCAACCAATAGTCCAAGGTTAAGGAATAGAAATCTCAGCCAGATCGGTACCTTTTTGAACATCTCTTTTTCCGAGGAGAAATTTTCCTTCCGAGGTTGCATGTACAGTCCTACTGAGGCATGGAAGTATGGACCTCCCTCAAAGACTCTATCCTAATCCTCCGGGTTCATGAATACTATTGTGAAGAAACCTTTCAAGCCCAGGTGGAGATCCACTTCTCCATTTGGCTTCCAATGATATTTGATCCAGTTGTGCAGAGTTCTTTCTATGGGCCATAACCCCATGAATTTACAGATTAGCGCATGTGTCTTCATCTGGTCCCTGTAGAGTTTCGTTTGTGGGTCCTCCAGTATCACCTTGGGTATCATTTTTGTTTTGGGCTTGCGCGGGTTGCACCCTTTTGTCCTGTTGGCCTTCACTATCTCTTGTGCCTCATTCTGAGTTTTCTTAGCTTCTTCTCCCGTGCTCTCATTTTTGTCCTGGTTTATTTCCTGTCTTTTCCCTGGGTCTGATCCCGAGGTTCCTGTCACTGGTGCCTTGAAAACTATGCCTCTTGGCCCTTTCCCTCTATCCACCACTATCTGTTTGTATGAGGGGGTCCCNGTGGATCTGATTGTCAAACCCTAGCTTGTGGTTGGTTGCTCTCGTTCACTTCTTTGTGATGTTTGGATTTGAAAGTATCAATTTATTAATACAATATTCATCTATACATTAATTCAATTAATACAATAATCATTAATGCATTAACACAATTTGCTATATTAATAACGTAATACATTGAAAATATATTAATAAACTAATAATATATTAAGAAAGTATTAATACATTTACACTTTATACTACATTAAATTAATTATTAATATTTTATCTTTATTAATGTATTAACAATTAAATTTAAACATTACATTAATGCATTGAATTGAGTTATTACCAAATTAATTATTATAAAGTAATACATTAGTAATGCAAAAAATACATTAATGTGATATTACATAAATGAAATAATATATTCATGATCTATTAATTAATGTATTATATGTAAATAAATAAATTTATTAAATTATTAATGTATTGATTAATTAATACCTTAATGCAATATATAAATTAAAGTATCAATGCGTTATTATATAATGTGATGTATTAATGTAAGAGGTTAATTAAAAAAATATTAATAATGTATTAATACATTGATAGAATAATACATTAATGTACTAAAGTATTGATGTATTAATTAAATAATACATCAATGATATATAAATTAATGTATAAAATAATAAATACAACTATTAAATGTATTAAATAATTGAAAATCTAATGTAATTTATAAATTAAAGTATTAAAACATTAATGCATAACTTATTGTATGAAGGTAATATTGGGCTATGTATGTCATTGCAATGTTGGGTTATGCCTGTCACATTAGGTTCTATGCATCACATAGCAACATGGGGTTATGTTCGTCACAATGCGACGTTTGGAAATGTTTGTCACATTGTGACAAACATTGCATTGTTAGGCGTTACTATGTCACATTGCGACATTGCGATGTTTGAAAATGTTTGGCACATTGCGCAATGACAGGGCTAGGTTCATCACATTGTGACAACAAGGCTATGTTCTTCACATTGTGACGTTCGTATATGTTTGTCACATTCTGACATTATTATGTTTATCACAATACGACATCCATTTTTGTTCGTCACACTGTGATGAAAGGGCTATGTTCATCACATTGTGACGTCTGTATATGTTTGTCACATTGGGACATTACTATGTTTGCGATGACACATATATGTTCAACACATTGCCATGACAAGAATATCTTCATCAGATTGCAACAAGGTTAGGTTCATCACATTGCAACATGTGTATATGTTCATCACATTTTGACATTACTACATTAGACATATTTTGATATCCATTTATGTTCGTCCCATTGTGATGACAGGGCTATGTTCATTAAATTGTGATGTGTGTATATGTTTGTCACATTGTGACATTACTATGTTTGCAATGACATATATATGCTCGTCACATTGCAATGAAAGGGATATGTTCATCAAATTATGACAAGAAGGCTATGTTCATCACATTGGAATGTCAATATATTTTCATCACATTTTGACATTACTATGTTTGTCACATCATGACATCCTTTTTTGCATCACATTGCGACGAAAGGGATATGTCCATCACATTGCAACGTCTGTATATGTTTGTCACATTATGAAATTACTATGTTTGCGATGCTAGGGTTATGTTCGTCACATTATGATGACAGGGATATGTTCATCACGTTGCGACGACAAGGTTATCATCATCACATTATGACATCCATATATGTTCATCACATTTTTGACATTACTCTTTTCATCACATTACGACATTGATTTATGTTCATCACATTGTGACTAAAGAGATATTGTTACACCTCAAAATTAATCACTCCAATGATGACCTATTGTCATCATCGTCAGTGTTGAAAGTGTCTCATTTTGGTCCCAAGTATCACAAGTGTCGCAAACATCATACTGTCATCTTGCCTATGTCGTGTCTCTAACAACATCATATGGACACTTAAGACACCTTCAAAGACTGGGTTAAGAAGGATAAATCATTTGATGAGGAGTACAAATCCTTTTCCATCGAAAAAACCACTTAAAAATGAGTTTTAAAGGGCAGTGCTCCCCTACCCACTATTAGGGAGTGCTAGCACTCCCTGGCCTTCTTTGGGGGAGCGTCATAGCACTTTGTACACCCTTCTGGGGGAGCGCTAGTATTTTTGAGCAAATTTTGGGGCAGCACTCTCCTACCCATTGTCAGGGAGTGCTAGCACTCCCTAGCCTTCTTTGGGGGAGCGTTGCAACACTCTGTGCACCCTTTTGAGGGAGCATTGGCCTATTTGGGAGAATTATGTTGTTGAGAAAATCAGGGGAAGATCCTCCTTATCTTGGAAATCATTTGGATTCGAATTTCAGGTCAAGGCTACATCTTAGGGAGGATCCATAACTGAAGGAGAAAGATCCTCAACCTATCCCAAGAATCTCTAAGGTGGTTGGGCCTCTCCAAGCTTATATAACGAGGCCTCCTCATGGTGAAAAGATATATGGAGAAATAGAGAGATGCCAAAATTATGATCTCATAAGGAGGGTATTTGATCCGGATTTTATGAGCAGAACGAAATGAATACCGATTATTAGCAGGTGCTTAACACAAAAATAACAGAGATATAGTAAAACTGGTTTTCTATTAAATAACAAAATAAGCTGAAACTGTAAAATGCAGCGGAAACAAGCTTGTTGGAATGGTGGTGGCTTATCTCTGAGAAGAGATGTGACAGCAGCACACATTCGCAAGAAGAAAATTACAATGAGGCTCGGAAGGCCTTTTTACAATAGACCGGAATGCGAAAATTCCTAGACATACAAAAACCTAACCCTAGGAGATGAAGCGCCAANGGAAATATCTATCCAAGGACTACAACATTTTTGAAAAAATTCCATGATGGAAATTTTCAACCACAACATACCCCAAAAAACATCGTTTAGGGCCTCAAAACGGCTCAGAAGTTCAGGACCCGAAAAACTGCTAAAAATAGTAAATTGCCAAAAATGTCAGAACGTTGTTTTGAGCCAGTTGGAAAAGGTGGGTGGCCACCGATATCCATATGGATCAGTATTAGTGAAGCATAGGCATTCTATTGGTGGATCATTTGAGCAAAGGGTCTGGACAAAGAGAGCTTGGTGAAGTTGTTGCATCTACATTTATGGTTGTGAGCACTTTGCTTTGTTTTCATTAATATATATATATATATGCTTGGCTTGTTTCCTTCATATTCGTATATGTTTCATGAATTTGTTCTTTTTGATAGATCTATTTCAGAGTTCATCATAATAGGAATAGAAAGTATGTTTTTTCGTTGTTGTTCCTTCGATTGCAGGACTTTCTGAAGAACTTGGAGATCAAGATCAACCTAGATTGAGCAAGGACAAATGTTATTAAAGGTATTTATATCCATCTCTTCTTATTCCTTGATCAATTTAGCCTCATTAGAAGGAATGTCAGTGACCAACGTTAGCACCTTTCTGTCTTGGTCTTAGGGGTCTCGTATCCAAGAGGAAATCCACTTGTCTGTAGGGGGATTTTCTTGTAACAGAAATTGGCCACTCCACTGGGGACGGGATCCTATTTGTCTTTCATTGGTTTGGCCCTGCCCTTTTCCCACCTTTCAGATCACTTTTTTTCTGTGTTTATGATCCATTAGCCTTCTCCTATCTTCACTAGCATGATCCAGGTGGATATTGGTGGCCACCCGCCTATTCCACTTGGACCCACACCATTGTTTCTTTCAGTTTTTTAGTTTCCTTAATTGTAGCACAAATTACTATTTTTAGTAGTTTTTCGGGTCCTGAACTTCCGAAGCCGTTTTGAGGCCCTAACCGACATTTTTTGGGCATGAATGCTCTAGCAAATATGAGTTAGTTTTGGACTCATATTCGTTTTCAGCAGTGTAGTACTCAGATAGATGTTTCTAACAATGTATCATGTGCGTCAAACGGAGATAGTATGCCAAAGTTATGACCCCAGGAAATTGATGTACCAATTTACCCCAACGGGGCCCATATTCTAGCATTTCATCTCCTAGGGTTAGGTTTTTTGGATGTTTAGGGTTTTCCATTATTTCTCAATAATATATAGGCCTTTGAGCCTCATTGAAACAATGAGTTTAGAGGCCAGTAGCCACCACATATCTTCTCAGAGATAAGCTACTAGTGCCCAAGCCATTTTATTTCCATTCTATCTGTAAGCATATTTCAGTCATTTGTTGTTAATGAAATGAAGTTTTACTTCCACTGCATCTCTGCATTTATGTGTATTTTTGTATTTCATTGTGTTCCTACATAAATCTAGATCAGTGGTATCAGAGCATTCTTCTCTTTCTCGATCCTTCTTTGCATGTCCCCAACGAGGTCGGGGTATAAGGAGTTAGGGCTTGATGTGGTTGAACCATTGCAAGATCAGCCTCGTAAACCCCGATGACCACCCATGGGGGAAGAAAAGAAAGATGAGGGAGCAGGAGATCCTATCAAATTATTTCTTGAGGAGGCCCTCGAGAAACAAAGGAATGCGATGATGGACAAATTTTCCCAAATCCTTCAATGACTGCCCACTGGCAGTGCATCTACATCCAACAACCACTCTGGAGGCACCACTCCTTTTAAGGTACAAGTAAACTTTGACATTCCCATATTTGAGGTCCAAATAGATGCATATGTCATTGATAAATGGTTGAATATGTTAGAAGGATATTTCTCGGTTCATGACTTTTCCGACCGAGAAAGGATTTTTTTTTCACTCCTTAAAGCTGCCCCCCATGTCAAGGACTGGTGGGAAACCTACTGGGAGCAACGGAGCGAGGGGGAACCCTCTCCTTTCTTGATTGCATCCACTTGGAATTATTTCCGAGACACCATCAAGGAACAATATTATCTCATGGGGAGCTATGAGGACAAATATATACAATGGACTACGCTATGGTAGAAAAGGGACCAAGATGTGCATGAGCTAACAAATCTGTTCCATACCCTATGTACAAAGTTGGGTATCAAATATTTGGAGAAACATTTGGTGTTAAAGTACCATAGTTGTCTTCATAGATACATTCAGGAGGAAATGGAGTTCCTCGACATCTCCTCACTTGGTGCGGCATACCGGTATGCTTCCAATATTGAGAAGAATTTCAAACAAAAGAAGCGAGACTTTGGGTCTGTGAATCAGAAGCAAGGGAAAGGTACCCCCAAACTTTTGAACAAAGGACCGAGCCAAGGCGGGGCAGCTGAGGACAACCTGCCAAAGCCATAAGAAAAGAACACTACGAAGTAAAAAAAGGACATGGGGAAGTGGTGTGAGTTCCATAAGAGCTCCACTCACAA
>JASDQU011026535.1:19073-30370 GCA_032191745.1 Picea mariana
CCAATGAGTATATGGCTAAATTATTGCAGCAAGAAAATAAATAAGTGAAATGAATGTTGTTAACACAAGAACCAACATTCTTTGTATTCATGGTTGTCACACAAGAACCAACATTCTTTGTATTCATGGTTGTCACACAAGAACCAACATTCTTTGTATTCATGGTTGTCACACAAGAACCAACCATAAGAAAATTTCATCTTTTGTATTCATGCTTGTCACACAAGAACCAACCATAAGAAAATTTCACATCCTGTTACACATGTATTACATGTTGTTACACATGTATTTTACATGTTGTTACACATGTATTTTACATCCTGGAAATATTCCCTATTAAAAAGACATCATCACTCAAAACCAAAGTTAAATGCCAAAGGTTCTTCAGAATATCCATGCATGGTTGCATGAGGACATGCAACAAGTTTAATTGGGGGGGATGTTAGGACTCAGAAATGTTGCATTTTCATCCACCTTTCCCTTCACTATTCCTTACATTTCATCGTCCCATTAACCTTCAATCATACCATTTTCATAAATACATTTGGGTTTCACATTCTTATTTTCCACTTTATTCATTTTAGTATTATAAGTGACTTTGTGATTAAATATTAGAAATTAACATGTTTTCACTAATATCTCAAATATATGTGAGCTTTGTAATGTATAGGAATATGTGAAGGTTTAATTAAAAACAATTCACGTATATCTCCTCCACCATTTCAAGGAGATAATTATTCAAGCCTATTCTCAAGGAGAAGATCATGGAAGATTTGGTTGGCATATCTTATCTAAGATATGTGAGAGATGTGTGGAGGATTTGAAGGGATCATATCTTGTAATAACGGGAAAGTAGTTGAGAGTGGTTGAGAGAATAGTGGATCTGTAATTATGACACTCTTATCTTATCTTCAAGACTTTCATGTATATAAGAGAATTCTCTCTCTTCATGAAGGGGGGAGGCATGTAATTCATAATTTAATCTTGTAATTAGGAGAAGGGGATTCTTAGCTTTGATTCTTTCATGCTTTGTCATTTGATTCTTGTAATATAATTTGAGATTTATTTATTGTTTGAGCTCACATATGTCAATTGTCGTTCAACTCTTCACATGTTGTATTGTTTTTCCCTTATGCAATTTCTTCCTTTCCTAGTCAGTGTTTCAATGCTTTCCTAGATTAATTTGATTTCAAAAAATTAGATTAGATTAGTTCTACTTCAGTCCTGCACATATATTGTGTGTGCTTCGTAAGTCTACGAACCTATATTGACTAATTAAATGGTTTCGAAAGTAGTACAATGCAATTAATACATCAATGTTTTCACTCCACATTTTGGCGTCGTTGTCGAGGAAAACGCAAGGGGATTGAAGTTTAGTTTGAATTTTCATGCAAGTATGATTAGTCATGCTCCTAACTCTGAGGTGACATATGGGTAAGGGCATGTAAGGAGTGTTCCAATTCCTCCAAGCGTAAGTGTAGATTTCAATTCCTATAAGCGTAAGTGTAGATTGCAATTCCTGCAAGTGTGTTTGCATGTGTTGGTAAGGGGTCATAGCAGCTACTTGAGTGGAGACTCCTCATGTTCTCCCTACCAACGTATTCATAAATCTGAGGTAAGACGTTGGCATCATTTGGGACAGAGCATGCAGAGTGTGAATTTCAATTTCTGCAATTTCAATTCTAGAAATTTCAATTTTTGCAACTGTGAAGAGGTTTTCATGTGTTTCAGCAAGTGTGATTTTCAGTTTTTTTTTTTTATTTTTTTATTTTGATTTGGGTGATGTAAGAACCCCTTTTGCAATATGATTTAACTATGAGTTTCAGCTTGGAACATCTTGCTCATATCCTGGAGAAAGATGGGATTTCTTCTTCTCAGGAAGAGGAGATCTTGACAGCATCCCAGAGCTTAAATACTCCTCCATAAATGAATGAGAGATCAACATCTGAGGAACTTGAGAAGGACAATGAGGAGCTGTAGCATGATCTGAGGGAGGGAAACTACGCCTACGAAAGATATATCGAACGATGGTTTCAAGCGACTACCAGGTTAGATTCTTTTAATTTTTATTTTAATTTTGTTAATTTAGAATTTCAGCAATAGATTTCGCATGCTTATACATATTTCCGACCTTAGTTGTGAAATTGAAATATAACATATTCTTATTACTTTTACCTGATTGGCTACATTGGTTGTTTGACTACACGTAACTAAATTCTAATTGTTAATTAGTATAGAGTAGGTAGGATTGTATTTCCAGTTTTCTTTTGTTTTAGAATAAGTATGCTCTCCTCTATGCTTCAAGAGATCGTGAGGATCAGAAAATAGGATGCCTCTAATGTTTTCAGGAATACTTTTGATTGTGGACGATAAAATTAATTTGCCTAATCTATTTTTTGTCTCCAATTTTTAATGCATTTAATCCATTTGCTAAAAAATAAAACAATTATTTTGTTTTACACTTTTTCAAGTTTAATTTTTATTAGAAACCAATTTAAAAATATAAATAAAAAATTGCATGTTCATCCTAGACCTGCAAGTATAAAAATTAGATGAATAAAACAAACCAATTTTTACACGCTGATACAACGAGATTTTTACTTGCTGATACAGTGAAATTTTTGCATGTTGTTACAGCGAAATTTTACATGCTTTTACAACGTAATTTTACATGCTGATACAACAAAATTTTACATGTTGTTACAACGAAATTTTACATGCGATTTGTTTTTGCTGTAACAATGGTTGAACTGTGCCACGATTGAACTATGTCTTCTTGGTTTGGTTTATTTCTAGTTTTGAGTCGCATCAATGCCGCCTTGTCCTCTGTCTTTATCCTGTAACCTGGAATAAAAATTGGAGAAAAACAAAAGCAATCTTAAATGTACATAAACCACCGCATAAGATTCAATTGAACAAATAAACAATACAAGAAATTTGCAATTTCACGCAAGCTGAGATCCAAATTTGTTGTTTTTCATTGATTTACACTGCTCGACTTTCTGTCTAATGGTTTTATGTGATTGTTGGCTAAATTCCCATGCTTTCCATTCCCATACTAAGCCAAATAGACAATCAGAAATTTTGCCAAAGTTTTGAATGTTGGCGCTCATAAGTTTTAAAGAAGTGCACGTTAAGGGGGAGAGACAAGTTAAGCGGATCTTTTAGATCTATATCCTAGAAAAAGTAAATTTCTTACCTGTATGATTGCAACAATAGTAATCATTTAATGCAATTTCTGCGATCCACTTCTAAGAATTGTACGTTCAACTAAATAAAGAGATTTTCCTGTCGGAGGTGGAAAAACTAAAATCCATTTGTCATTTGATTGTGTATCAATTTGATTTGCAGCAATCTTCTTGCCAATTCATCTCTTCCAGAATTAAATGATGGTTTTGATCTGCAGTATTGGAGATATGTTTCTATATTTCATTATTTTCTTGCTCTCGTTGGACATTTTTCCCAAATTTGATTTCACAAGAAAGATCTATTTTGATTTCCATCGCTCAAATACAAAGGTTGGTATTTACATTTTAAGAGAGGGACGAAGAGGATACAAATTGTATTCTATCAAGGAAGCCTGTAGATTCTTCATGTCTCAGACCACACCCAGTTCACACATGCAATGAGAATATGAAATTTTCCGTCAATTAACGTCAATTTGCATACAATAATCTTCGGGTGCAATTTTGGATCAAACCGTGATGAATTTTAAAAGTACGACACATGGGTTTTGTGCAGAAGGGTCTTATTTAGTTGATCGTCGAGCGGTTTTTGCAAATTCGACCTGGTTTGAGAGCAGTTTTTGTTTTTCTGAACGTGAAAGAGACATATTTTGGGATATCTGGTTTTCCAACATGGCACCCAACACAGTCAATATCCTCTGTTGGTTTCATAGGTGTCTGAAAAATTTTAATCTCTTGACTGCAACAGATAATGAAAAGCCATGGATGCTCCTAGGCCATATCATGATTGAATGAATTAACAACTGTGTTTTAGCATCTGTGCTCGATGACACATATGAAAAATTTGAATGCCCCATAGTTTTTCCTCGCATACAAATAAACAATGATTTATAAGACTAGAAATGATATATGTGGAAATAAAAAGAAGGATAGTTGGTAAAGCTCACACGTATTTGATTCCCTTACCGATAGTTGGTAAAGCTCACACGTATTTGATTCCCTTACCTCACAAATTTATCCATCCAACTAGCAAATGAATTTCACAGTGATGTCAAACTTCCATATCTTACACAACATGTTGGTCTATTGAGGATCGACGTTTTTATTTGCTTACAGGTTGTTATTTGTTGCAGAGAATTGTATACTCTAAAAGATTCAATATATTTGATGATGTACAGGTCTGATCATGCAGAAAAATAATCAAAATCAATGCTGGAAATTCGAATAATTGCTTGGACTTTAGTAACAATTATCAGCAACTCTAATATACTTATGCGCATTCGAAGACTTGATGAAACTAAGACACTTAATTGGTTTTTTCATATGTGTACAATAATGTTATGTTTGTTATTTTCCTTTAAGCGTAATTTTTATTCTTTTTGCATTTCTTTTGTTGTAATATAGAAATGAAACAAAAACAATAAAAATATATAAAAACTATAAAATAAAACAACATTTAATTTCTTTGTTTATTTTTTTTTTAATAATAATAAATGACATTTATTTATTTGTTTGTTTTTTTAAGTTTATATATATAAACTAATAAAAATAAAAATAAAAATGTAAAAATATTTTCTTTATTTTCTTTGTTTTAGGATAAATAAACAAAATTTAAAAAAAAATATAATAAAATATAAAATTACAAATGGACACTTTAAAACATTCTTGAAAACAGTAATAAATACATGTTTTTATGTTTAAATGTATTTTGTTTTTCTTAAGTCACTTTGTCAGAATCAATAAACACATCAATAAGTGCAGACACAATAGATATAATTGCATTTATTTTCTTTTTGAACTTGTTCGCATTTGTATTCAATATTGTATTTTACATTCTACATTGCTCTTACATGTTTGATTGCAGGTTTAGTACTAACGTTTTTCAGGTTCAACGACCATCAATTTCGTTGCTCAAGAGATTTTTCATGAATATCAACATTTTTCCGAAAAACATGCCTTGATAAACAGTTTGAAGGAGTTGATCTTTATTATACATTTCATGACGATGCAGTTACACATGTATTTTACATGTTGTTACACATGTGTTACATGTTGTTACACATGTATTACATGATGTTACACATGTATTACATGATGTTACACATGTATTTTACATGTTGTTACTCTTGTATTTGTAACATGTTGTTACTACACCTATTCATAAACCATTTTGCATTATGATATGCTTACCCAAATTACTCGTTGTTAGTACATTGATCATCCCTATGTTGAAGCCATCTCCCTTGCCTTATCCATCATGACTTCGCACATCTCTATCTTTCTGAGTTGCATACAACATTTCCTTTATCTTTTTCAGTTCATTTTTGCCTTTCCATTTTTCCTTCTGATTAAAACAAACTCCCTTTCCATTATAACATTGCCATGCTATACACATTGTTGCTACTGAGATCTATCTTTTAGTCCTACCAATATTTTTATAAAAACTCACGTTGAATGATGTGGGATTCCTTAAGGCCCATTTTTCAACAGTTTTGCCCCATCGACCTCAACACCTTATTTGGGAAATAGACTAGAGTCCATTTTGAGTACCTAGAGGCTTACATGCCTTAATGGCAAGTTCTCTCACTGACGATCATGGGAATACATCAATGTCCCTTGATCATCAGATATTGCAAGTGGCTCAACCTCAGCACATCCATTCACACTTTGAAAGATGTACTCGGGTACCTTGGCTCTCATTGACATCAATGGTGAGTTGTCTCACATTGGTTAACGACATTCATCAATGGTCGGTAATCCAATGATTTCTCTTCTTGCTCGACATCGACACATCCTTTCGCATGATTAGAATTGTACCATCGGGTTTGTAGCAGGTGAAGACTATATACTTTTTTATGGCTCCCTCAGCAGTAACAATAGCATGACTTCAGCTATATGAGAGTACTATCGTCCACTTTCATACTTCCTTTTTTCCATGATTCATCAGCAACAATTCAGATCCCTCCACTTCGCATTCTTTGATTCAGTAGTTACAGTAGTTGCAGTTACAACAGTTACAGTACAATAGTGCAACTATGGCCGCAGTTACATTTTCATGATCTTGCAACAGTGACACCTTCCATCTTCCAACAATCACAGTCACATATTCTTTTCTCCAGCAGTTGCAGCTACAACACCAGTCACGTTTTCCTGATCCAGCAACCGCAACAACTACATTTCTATTGCATAGTTCATCTACTTTTTGGGTGAGTGGAGGTATGTTGTTTTCTAAGCTTTAATCACACAATTCCTTATATGTTGGCTTGAATATATTTGAAAATTTCCTCGCCATGCTCTCTTTTCTTCCATGACCTACACTAAGTTGCATGAGGGCGTGCAACCAATTCAGCGAGGGGGGGATATATTCACTACCTCTTCACTACCAGTGTTCCATTTTTCATCTCATTTACTCTTTACCAAATTTTCTTTTCCAACGATCCCCTATTGCACTTTGCTTCATATGCATTGAAATACATATTGGCATGATTCATAAAATATAGAGAAAAGGCTTTCTTATATTCAGTGATGCTTTCTTATGCACATTGATAGCTTATTATTTCCAGTGAGTATATGGCTAAATTATTGCAGCAAGAAAATAAATAAGTGAAATGAATGTTGTTAACACAAGAACCAACATTCTTTGTATTCATGGTTGTCACACAAGAACCAACCATAAGAAAATTTCATCTTTTGTATTCATAGTTGTCACACAAGAACCAACCATAAGAAAATTTCACATGTCGTTACACATGTATTACATGTTGTTACACATGTATTTACATGCTATTACACATGTATTTTGCATCCTGGAAATATTCCTTATTAAAATGACATCATCAATCAAAACCAAAGTTCAAATGCCAAAGGTTCTTCAGAATATCCATGCATGGCTACATGAGAACATGCAACAAGTTTAGTTTAGGGGGATGTTAGGACTCAGAAATGTCGCATTTTCATCCACCTTTCCCTTCACTATTCCTTACATTTCATCGTCCCATTAACCTTCCATCATACCATTTTCATAAATACATTTGGGTTTCACATTATTATTTTCCACTTTATTCATTTTAGTATTATAAGTGAATTTGTGATTTGATATTAGAAATTAACATGTTTTCACTAATATCTCAAATATATGTGAGATTTGTAATGTGTAGGAATATGTGAAGGTTTAATTAAAAATAATTCACGTATATCTCCTCCACCGTTTCAAGGAGATAATTATTCAAGCGTATTCTCAAAGAGAAGATCATGGAAGATTTGGTTGGCGTATCTTATCTAAGATACATGAGAGATGTGTGGAGGATTTGAAGGGATCATATCTTGTAGTAATGGGAAAGTAGTTGAGAGTGGTTGAGAGAATAGTGGATCTGTAATTATGACACTCTTATCTTATCTTCAAGACTTTCATGTATATAAGAGAATTCTCTCTCTTCATGAAGGGGGGAGGCATGTAATTCTTAATTTAGTCTTGTAATTAGGAGAAGGGGATTCTTAGCTTTGATTCTTTCATGCTTTGTCTTTTGATTCTTGTAATATAATTTGAGATTGATTTATTGTGTGAGCTCACATATGTCAATTGTCGTTCAACTCTTCACATGTTGTATTGTTTTTCCCTTATGCAATTTATTGCTTTCCTAGTTAGTGTTTCAATGCTTTCTTAGATTAATTTGATTTCAGCAAATTAGATTAGATTAGTTCTACTTCAGTCCTGCACATATAGTGCGTACGCTTCGTAAGTCTACAAACCTGGATTGACAAATTAAATGGTTGGGAAAGTACTACAACGCAATTAATACATCAATGTTTTCACCCCACAGTGATCAAGGGTTCCAGAGAAGTATCTTGATACCAAGATGTCTTATCTGGTTGGCATTTGATGTTGTTGCGCATCAGATGTCCTGAATCCATATGGCCTTGTAGGAGTCTTTCCCTGACTCCCACGGTAAATTCTTATTCAGCTAAGAGGCCTATTGGACTACATCGTGCAATTTTCGAGGCATTTATACCCTCACCTTCGCACGAAAGTTGGAGTTAAGGCTAGTCACGAACTTGTTGATCTCCATCTTCTTCGTGTTTAGATGCGGGGCATACCGAAGTAGCTCCATAATTCTGGTCTCATAATCTGACACCATACGACCACCCTATTGTAAGGATCTGAACTCATCGAGTTGGCGCTTAACAAGTTCCTCTGAAAATTACTTCTCCCAGAACCGTTCCTCGGACCGTTCCCCTAACATGGCTTCGATGGCCATGTTTAGTTGAGGTAGGAGCGTCTTCCTCAATATAAGAGAGTTCCCCTTTAGTTGAAGACAACCCATGTGGACCTTCATGCTGGAGTTCTAAATCGTGAAGCGCTAAGCACATCGCTTGGCTCTCCAAACATGCCTCGATGGTTGAGCCATCTGTGGAACTCGTGGACTCGGGATCTTAACCCTCTCGAGTTTTTCGTTAAGGAGACCAGTACTAGCTGGGGGGCATCATGGACCCTCAAGGGTATAGGCGCCCTGGCCTTATCTCAGTACAGATGGTTTTTCAAGGCCTCTAACACATCCCTGGAAGCTCATTGTCTGACCGTACACATCCCTTACAACAATAGACTCCTGTCCAGGGACTTGTTCTTCTCCTTGGGGGGTTGGACCCCTCTGGCGCGGGTGCTACTGGAGGCGTCACGCCTCCTCCTCTGGAACCATGTCGTGAATCTCTACGATGTCATCTAACCGTGCTTACCACGAGGATAGGTTAATAAATTTTAATTAGCTCTTAAGTATTAGTCAAGGATTTAATTCAGTGGAAGGCGTGGCAATCCACAGTCGCAGGGTTGAACCCGCTCTGATACCATATGTAACACCCCCACCATTATGACAAACAATGGCGTAAAATAGGTCACAAATTTATTTATTTTTCTTTTAGTGTGGCGTTAGGAAAATAAAACATCAATCTAAAAACATGGCACAAGGCAATAGTCATTAAATCCATCTACTAACAATTCATGATTTAACTTTATATAACTGCGCATGTGTAAACTAGTTTCTGGACCAACACATGATAACGTGCGTAAAGGCATGAGAATAAACATTACTTTAATTCAAATGAGCACGAATTAAAATCACAAGAAGTTCGAGGCACAAGGGAGTCAGTATTTTATTCCATGGCACTAGGAGCATAAATAAACTAAACAATCATTCGTTACAATAAATGTTTCAAGGTGCAAGAAGTAGATAACCGACAACCATTCATTACATTGACCTTTCAATGCGCTTAAGCAGAAAAATCTAAACCGTACACAAAACATCATCAATACCTTAAATTTCATGCACGCAAGAGATAAACTAAATTTAAGCAAGCATGCATCCCCATCATCTACTGCGCAAGAGTACCCAATCCTTTTTATTCCAGGGCGTCAAGATATCTAATCTCGTAATTGATCAATACTTTACAATGATTACAAGGTGCTAAGTAAATAAAAAATCTTTAACTGTCATTACGACATACAATCCATTTGTGCAAGCGGTCTAAAAACTAGAACTAGAATTACTACACACATCCAATGGCACGGGAATTCAAAATCTTTAACTATCATTATGGCGCAAAATCTAGATGCGCAAGAAGTCTGACAACTATAACTGTCATTTATGATGCAAAATCCAGATGCGCAAAAATCTAACATTCTAACCATCGTGACTTACATAACATCCATCATTTAAATCATTTAGGAGAACAACATGGATCATACTCTAATATCTCATTTACATACAATATCATTAGATGAGTAATTTCTCTTTTACATACAAAATCCCAAGATATCGACACTACTTAGGAGGTTCACAATTTATGGTAATTAAAGTAGGAATATGGCAATATGGAAGATGTCTATAGGAAAACTATTGATATCTAGGGAATTTACATATTAAAGTCTCGCATCTTGAGGAAAGGGAAAGGGTTACTATATAACTGTCATCCATTCCATGCATGAAGATTAATCTATCTATACCATAATAAAATATTACTAACATCATCTATATCATGACCTACACCATGTTTTATCACCCACCATCACCAAAGCATCATGCATGATGTACATCCTAAGGAGAAACAATAAAGAATGGCTTGCATGCAATGGATGGTTGAAATTGCATTCATATTAGACAATAGTTAACATGAGATCCAAGTCTGTGGAACCACTACCTCCTTTACAATATTGAATTTTCTGATATTAAACAAATGTTGTCGTGATAACAATGAATGTTATTATTGATTCTCAACGTTGCAACATGTCACTGGTGGAACCATTTAACCATCCTCGAGCAACGCTATATGTAAGTTGTGTCAGTCATATACAATGTAAGCAAGTGCACTCTTTAATATTCTTTCACATCAAACATTTAAAAAGAAATGATTTAGTCCAAAGTTCCCTCTTACTCCCTTCCTTTGACAAGGGATACCATGTCACACACTATGGATTGCTTTTGTTACCAGTTTCGTGAGGTGCATTAAGACTCCAAGATTTCATACGAAGTAACAAGGTTACAATTATATTTTTCATTGATATCATTAGATTCCAACAAATATGCACAATGACTTAATAAAAATGGAAGAATTGACCTTTGTAGAGTACAAAGAGTTTGAGAGTCAAAGATTCTTGTTGCAATATACCTTGGGCAAATCCCAGCGTGAGTATATACATAAGTGGAAAACTCAAAGTACATGAAGAGAACTTAGAAAGGAATGTGATACGACAAGATACACGTATAACTATGCAAACACATGGACACAAGCAATTCTACCTTGATAATAATTTAACACTGAGCTATTTAAACAATGCGTATCTAAGGTGAAATTCACGGAGAGGAAATCGCATGCAAGGAAGACGTGGCTGAGTAAGGTCCACACAAGACGTTGGTCGAATTAAGGAAAATGTAGAGAGTAAAGAGGCAGTTCGTTGGGCAATTAATTGATAGAAAGGCACATAGAGTGGCCATGGAAATTCACAGAGGTTGAAGGAGAGTCCGACTCTAGCAGTTTTCACACCCATAGCAAATTCAGATGTGTCCCTAGAAGAAAATTGCAGGGTAGGAGAAGCTATTAGGCATGGGTGAATGGAGAACTCGA